>JAHPZR010001588.1:37500-43991 GCA_019787425.1 Platygyra sinensis
CACTGCAAAAGCAAACAAAAAATTTTCTTTCTCGCAAAGAAAGCAATTTGTTTCTTGGTTATTTTCGATAACTGAAAATTTCAAGTTCATTGTTAGTGAACGAGTGCAGGTAAATCCCGATAATTCACGAGCAATGAGTGCGTTCACATTTTTGTTATTCAAATTGAATACACTGCAAACAAAAATCGTTAAACTCTGAGTCAGCCGAAACCATGGTGTAATAACAGTGGTGTATTGAATTTACAGCACGGCTATTACACTACGATAATGACGTCAAGGTGGTTGTTTCGTCACAACCCAGTCTCACGTGGTACAAATCAACCAATCAGAAAATCAGAATTTGTACAGTGTATGAAATTGGAATAATAATACTCATTTGACCGGCGGATTTTTCTTTATAACATATTTACTTTGTTTAACCGAGTATTATGGTCTTTTCTTCTAACAAAAATAATCGACCCCGCCAGGATTCGAACCTGGAATCCCCTGATTCGTACTCAGATGCCTTATCCATTATCTTTTTATATCTGATCTTAGCAGTAATTTATATCCCTTAATCACTGAAAAAGCAAACAAAAAATGCTCTTTCTCTTTTCAAAGAACAATTTTTAAAAATTAGAATAAAGAAAACAATTTGTATCTTGGTTAATGACCATTTGATTACCTTTTTCTTTCAGTGTGTATTTGTCAAATTAAATATCTACTTTGATGATTTAAGGAAGTTAAAATCCCCCTCCCCCCCCTCTAAAAAAAAGTAATGATCTCCAGAGAGCAATGACAACTTTAAGAATAGTTCTTCTAAACTAGACTAAGAAAACTTTTTCGTATATATTAGTTAATTTTCATTTGACCGGCTGACTTTTCTTTATAACATATTATTTTTAATTATTTGACCAAGTATTTTTGTCTTTTCTACTAAAAAACAATCGACCCCACCAGTTGTCGAACCTGGAATCCCCTGCAGCTGATTCGTTGTCAGATGCCTTATCCATTGGGCCACGGGGCCAGACATTGTATAACATTATATCTTATCGTAGCAGTAATTTATGTAATGTAATGTAATGTAATATCGTGAGTAAGAGGACAATCATACATGTCCTCTTTACATTTCTTTTTTCGGTGGGCTCGGACATGAGCATA
Source organism: Platygyra sinensis (assembly GCA_019787425.1). Lineage (NCBI taxonomy): Eukaryota > Metazoa > Cnidaria > Anthozoa > Scleractinia > Merulinidae > Platygyra > Platygyra sinensis. The sequence continues at coordinate 38,641 of JAHPZR010001588.1, forward strand.
CTAAGGGCGCCGATGGCAGCCGCTATCTGTCCAACGACAACAGCAGCAATAACTACTACGAAGCTTTATTTGCATGACCATATAAATACATACAGTGTTGCGAAAGCTTTTATAAGCTGAGACAAAAAGAGTAACAATTATCATGATCATGTAGTAGTATTATGATATAGCAATTAAGTTACAATTCTTTGATTTTGAAGTAGAATATTATTACGTAGATCAAAGGAAGATGAAATATATTTTGTTAATTGAATATTAATATAATGATTTGAAGAAGTCATACGGTTCGCTAATGGCTTTTAACGGAGATAATTGTTTTAAAGTCGGAATGATATGTTCTATTTTTTCATAAAATTAATTTTTCAAATTAGTGTATTTATTGCAATATACAAGAAAGTGAGATTCGTCTTCAATCTCATTAGATGCAGAAATACGGCAAAGTCTATTAACCCTTAGAATTTGATCATATCTACTGGTCTCAATCCTCAGTTTAATATCAAAACAAGGGAAGTCATAATATTCAGACATACTTATTATATTTGAATAATAACTATTTTCACCAGCGTGATGAAGATCTTGCGACATGAGAAAGATTTGCTTAACAATAGAGCAGTTATCCTTATTTAGAAGATATGAGGAGTAATTCATGATCTTTAGATTAATAGCTATAATGAGAGGAAACCTACCAAGTTCAGCTCTACATGCTACATTCGATGCCTTATTGCTTACTTCTAAATAACGTTTACAGAATTGGAGATGGGATTTTTAGATCTGGGTACTGTTCCAAGACTTGAGATCAGATTTTGTATATGCACCCCAGACTTCACTGTTATGTAATAACAACATTTATAATGCGCAAATTCCATAAAATGATCAAATGCGCATGACAAGATTAAAAACGGAATAAAAAGGTTAAAAAGCTAAAATTACAATAATCTAAAATTACAATTGAAAGCAAAGTTACAATGATTTTAAAAAGCTAAAATTTTAATTAAAAGTAAAACTTACAATAATAGAAACAACAATAAGTGAGTTTTTAGCTTGGCTTTAAAACTGCTAACTGTGCTGGCGCTTTTTATAGTAAATGGTAGCGCATTCCAAAGAAATGACTGTTCCTAAATAAGTGTAATTTTGAACTCGAACCTGGGAACCCCTGATCCGTAGAGAGATGCCTTATCCATCTGGTCACGGGGCCACACGGAGTAGATTTATCTTATTTATATCTTATCGTAGCAGCTATTTACATGCTTTGATGCATGATCACTGAAAAAGCAAAAAAAAAAACGCTCCTTGCTCTTTTTTAAGGGCAGTTATTCAAAATTACAATAAAGAAAACAATTTAACGTGACAACCTCAACAAACAAATTCCACAATGTCGCTTTGAATTGTCTAAAATTTATCCAGCTATCTTAGTACAATCTGTTTGCACCAAAATGCAGGAGTTCAATTCTAAACACAAAATTAAGGCCCATATTAAAACTTAAACAATTAACAGGTCCTCCTCATACCTGTGACTCGTCACTTGAAAGCCTTATTACCGTAGTTACTATTCCACAAAATCTTCAGACGCAGAGAAATCCGTCCTCAGTAAGAGCTTTAATTTTGTTCCTATATCTAAAAAACTTGACGAATTCTCGGTTAAGCAAGATATTATAATATTATTGTACTTATACTCTTAATTAATTTAAATTTAAATTTGTAAGTTTTAATTGTATTGAGCTGAAAAACCCACTTAGGGAGATTCAATGTATGTATGTGTTGAAAAATTTCTTCGCCGCGTTCAACTTAAAACCATTTTTCCATGAGAAAGAGGATGATTCTAACATTTCGGACATTTCGAAGTCGACTCCGCCAGAGGGCCAGTTCGCCTCTTTAGATTTTTTCATCAATAAATGCCGTCATGACATCAATAATCTTAATTTCAATCGTAACACCGATTTTCCAACCTCTTTTCGGACGAGAGGGCGGCGCTAGAAAATCTTCGTAAGCGCAGAGACATAATTGTCAAAGCGGCCGACAAAGGCGGCGCTTTGGTTGTTTGACGGGCCGACCTCTACCAAAAAGAAGCTTTGCGGAAACTTTTCGACACCTCCTTTTATGCTAAAGTCGATAAAGATCTCATTTCCACTAACCAGTAAATTTTCAAGAGCACCATTAACGACCTTATAGTCAAACAAGAATTGCCGGCTACTGCTCCTAGTCTCATCATCACCACTCCCAGAACTTCATGTATTTACTTTTTACCTAAAATTCGCAAACCTAACAACCCAGGTCGACCTATCGTCTCTGCGTTTAGTTGCCCTATCGAACTCATTTCTAGCTATTTAGACAAAATTATGGCACCTATCGTCAGATCTTTACCGTCATACGACAGACAGTCAGTACGCACTTCAAATTTTTCGCGATTTCAATTTCCTGGGCGAAAACAAAGTTATTTTCACTATGGACATTACATCTCTTTACACAGTCATCCCTAATGGCGAAGGTCTTCTAGCCCTCAAACATTCTTTTCGATTTACGTACTGTTAAGGAACAAAGCTCGGAAACACTGCTTCGCCTGGCTGAACTAGCTTTAGCACTAAATTATTTTTTCCATTCGCTGACAGTCAAATCAATGGTGTGGCCATGGGTACCAAAATGGGGCCCAGCTACGCCAACCTCTTCGTAGGCTACATTGGACACCAATTTTTCAGTCAATACAACGGCCCCAAACCTGAACTCTACCAGCGCTACATTGACGACTGCGCTGTTAATTCGTTTCAGCCGGCTCTTAAATACACCTAGGAAATCTCCGATACTTCTTTAGCATTTCTAGATATCAAAGTTTCTGTCGAAGGTAACGGTTTATGCACCAGTGTGCACTACAAACCCACAGATTCTCATGGTTATTTGTTGTATTCATCTTTACATCCATCACATGCCAAGAATTCCATTCCTTATGCAGAATTCGTCGCCTTTGTAGTGAGGTCTGATTTTTCCTTAAAATCAAAGGAAATGTTCGATTTTTTCCACAAACATGGCCATCCTGCCTCTGTTGTTCAAGCAGGTCATCATCGCGCCCATCAAATTGATCGGCAGTCGGCACTACAAACGTCTCAGAAAGATAATAATAATAATAATAATAATAATAATAATAATAATAATAATAATAATAATAGAATTCCATTCACCCTCGCATTTCACCCTCACAAGCACGCAGTTTTTTTGTTTTTTTTTTAATCTCTCATTCTAAAAAACGTTAAATTACTTCAAAATGATCCCGATACTGGTAGAATCTTTTCGCAACCTCCATTAATTCCATAGGTAACTTTTTAGTAAGAAGTGCATTCCAAACAAGTGAACAATCCGGAACTTTTAAATGCGCACGCGCACGATGCAAAAGAGGTTTACTTCCTAATTATTTTCGTAATATGTTTACTCTTGCAAGCCAGTTACATTGGCATTATACCAGAAATTTCAATCTTTATTACGTACCTCCCTGTCGAACTAATATTTGAAACTTCTCAATTCGGCTTTTCAACACGTTAAGACCTGAAATTCAAAACAGTGAAAGCATCCGTTTGTTTGGCAAAAGACTTAAAAAATTCTTTCTTTCTTAGTCAAATATATTCTTTGTTGAGCTACATACTTCTTCTTTCCTTTTCTTTTCTCTTTTCTTTAATTTTTAAAATAATACATTTTAATATTTCATGCTGTCCCCAGAATTAGTATGATTAACCCTATATTGCCAGGAAGCCTATAGTTCATAAGCCCCCGGCTTCTATATAGGCTTCCTTACCATAACCACCTTTAAAATTGTTAAGTTATCGTATTTAAGTTATCATAGATTTCTAGTGTATTGCGTTATATTTTTATTTTTTTCTTTTCTTTTGTGTAGTTAATGGAAAATAAAATGGAAAGGGAAATGCAAAACATCTCCTTTCATTTGCAACGTTGAGGAATTGTCGCGACCCAAGCGATCCATTAAGATCACTGATCCTTTTACCTGTACCTCAGCCAATGTCATCTACTGTATAACTTGCACTCTTTGCAAAAAGTTATATACCGGTGAAAAAGGTGGACGACTAGGCGACCGATTCCGATACCACCTTCGCGACGTAGAGAATGACGGTAAAAACGCATCTAAACCGGTCGCTAGACACTTTAACCTGTGGAATCATTCTAAGCAACATATGGCAGTCTGCGGCCTCTCCCTACATCACGGAAGCACAGAAAGACCCAAAATTCTGGAAAAGAAATTTATTTTTCAAATCGGCACTCTTAATCCTCGCGGTATCAACGAACGCTTTTCTTTCAACTAATTTATTGTTGTTTTTCACGTTGCCGGGCACCAATCAATACCGTAACTCCATATTTCTGCATATAAGCCACACACAACCCACAATTCCCCGATTCGCTCCGACGAAGGGCTAACAATCGAAACGTCAGCTTCCGAATCTCTTTACGATGGCAAATTAAGTGTCTACTTTGATTATTTAAGGGAATTAAAATTCCCAAAAGGAAAAGTAATCTTCTTCTCAGAACAATGGCAACTTTTAGAGACAATTGTTCCAAACTAGATTTAAAAAAAAAACATTTTTCATATATATTGGTGAACAATCATTTGATCGGCTGATTTTTATTCATAATATATCTGCTTTGATTATTTCACCAAGTACTCTTGTCTATTCTACTAAAAAAAAATTGGTCCGCAAAGCGTACTTGGGGTCTAATGCTTAGTTTTATTCAAAAGTCAGCATCTGGGAGAATTGCTACAAGTGAGAAGGTAATCAAGTCGTTACAATTTTTAAGTGGAAAAAGTATGTCAGAATGCTGTTTACTTACCTACAATATCCTCTAATAATAATTATGTATTTAATCTTAGTCCAAAATAATGGGGCATAACACATTACACAATCTATTTAGCCCTATTTGTGCGCATTGTTCCATGCGAGTTTAACTCTCTGAGCTCAGCCCTATTTACACATGTCAAGTGAATTTGTGCAGTAGTGTCAAGAGGTTTTGCTGCTGTAATGACTGAGACTGTAACAACATCAACAACTAAGTACCGCGGGGAGCTGCAGGGTTGTCAGTTGTTTGTGAGTAGTGGACTCCATCCAAAAGGTAAGCGCTAAGGTTTGTGTGAAAAACATGCCACAAAGCGTTTTGGGCAAGATGGGCACTGCACATCTTTCGGGAAAGTATGGCAGGGGATTGTCCCCTCCAACTGTTTGAAAAAATTATTCCCTGAGATGTAATGTAGGGCTACTTTCAGCAAAACACTGTGTTCAGATAATGATTTTCCCACTCTTAATTCCCTGATCCAGTGTTATATAAAAACTGTCACGGCAAAAAGGCTAAGGAGGATTGAC
>JAHPZR010001589.1:0-7500 GCA_019787425.1 Platygyra sinensis
ACGAGGCATCCGTCTTCCCGAGGAGAGAAAACTTTGAAGAGCCCATGGTGTTGTTATATCAGGGTAGGATAGCCCACCTGTAGGGTAGCCCACCTGTTAAGAAGATGAAATAAGGTTCAGATGCGATACACACTCCCGTGGGAAAACCACATATTTTGTAAAACGGTAACTATAGACTTTTGGACCACACAAAGTATATCATTTGAAAGATATTATTTGTGAGAAACCATACATCGTACTAACAGCCATAGAGACAGCCTCAGCTTGAATGAAAAAATATTCAAAACTATCACTCCTTGTATAATTCAGGAATACCCCTAAACTAATTTAAACAATAGAATGTTTCTGTCGAGGAACTATCGGCTGATAGTTGCCACGCTAAAATTGGATGTTCTTAAAACAAATATACTAGTTTTAAGAACATTACATCTTCAAGGAGCAACTATCAGACCGATAGTTCCGAGATATAAACACTCTATTGCCTTTATTTTTCACCTCTATTTTTTTTTTCCACGCGCCAGTTCGCAAATCAGTTCGAACTATATTCAAATTTTTGAAATGAAAGCCATAAAAGCCAAATGTAAAATTTGAAAAGAAGAAAATAGACAAAAACCCTTTAGATCTATTTCAATTGTTTATTTTCAGGAAGCCTGCTTGTTTATAGAAAAAAAAAATTCGCGGACGACTTCTATCCATTCGGGTATTTTCCTAGGACGGGCATTATGGGCTCCGCGGATCAGCACTATCGCGTCACGTGATCAATTTAAACCAATAAGAATCAGAGAAAATTTAGTGGTCAACTATAAGAGCTAATAGTGTTTCCGCAGATCAACACTATCGCGTCACTTGATCAGTTTAAACCAATCAGGATCGCAAAGAAAATTAGTGGTAAACTATAAAGCTTAATATGCAGCTCTTTATATGTGTGTTGTAGGGATAAAACATACATCCCTTGCACTTGAACCGACTTGGAGCCTAGTATAAAAAAGTAGCCTGTTTCAACATTGCTGAGGCTATGTTGACCCAGGTTTGTAGGGATGCAGATTAACCAAGTCTCAAATAGGAGGGGTATGATTTTATGCTTTAAAAGAATCTATCTAAGACCTTTTTGCTGTTCAAATTTGATAAAAGTTGACCCAATATTGAGCTCGTAATGATATTTTGTGCCACACAGCACTCTTGGGAGTGGCAGGGTTAATTAAGTAGAATAGGTAGAATCCTCTGTCGAAGGTAATCAAGCCAACAACTTCAAAATTTAACATTTTTGTGACTACTGCGCTTGCGCAGCAGTCACTATTGCTATCGTATGAGTTTTCCGAAAGTAAGTAAAGTAACATAGAATATACTTCGGAGTCAATCAGCACAAAAAATATCTATCTTGCAGTCTCTCGCCGGAGTCCTTCGTATCACCGATGATTGGCCGATAGTCATCGATACACGCAAACGAAGAACTCTGCTGCCTCCTTCGACCTTGGAGGTATCCTTCTAAATTGAGGTGAGTTATTTAACGTTTTACAGCATTGTCATTTACTTCTGCTCACAGCTTCCAACCGATCAGATGAAAGGTTGCGTGAGGATTTAAAACGAGATAAACCGCGAATATTTAGGATACTGAGTATCGATTTAATGTCGACGCGTATGTAAACAAACGTAAGCTTAAGTCTTAACAACCCATGCCGATAGTGGATACTCCATAATTTTAAAAGTACCATTAGCCTCATATGGGAAAAACTGGGCCTCTCTGGAGTAATATTGCGTTTTAGTATAATTACTCAGGTGATTATAGAAATCCCCGCGCTCTCATTGGCCGAGAATGACGTCATATTCTGCTATAATCACCTCCGCAGAGGTGATTATAGCGGGAGGAAAAAATTTCAAAATAGCTGCCTCGCGCTTTGTCAATGTGTCTGAAGAGGAAATTAATTTAATGAAAGAAAATGCCATTCCGAGGAATACAAAACACGCCACAAAGTTCGGGATGACACTCTTCAAAGGTAAAATGTGAAAATTGTGCTAAACGTAACTAAGAAACCATTTAAATTCCCGTGAAAATTTTGCTTATGTCGACATGCATCAATAAATCAATGGTTCACAACAAATCTTGACTGCTGTGATGACCTGTATCGGAGTGTAGGTTTTTGTCGAGGGTCGAGGGCCGAGGGTCGAGGGTGACATATCGAGGGTCGAGGGTCGAGGGTCGAGGGTCGAGGGTCGAGGGTCGAGGGTCGAGGGTCGAGGGTCGAGGGTCGAGGGTCGAGGGTCGAGGGTCGAGGGTCGAGGGTCGAGGGTCGAGGGTCGAGGGTCGAGGGTCGAGGGTCGAGGGTCGAGGGTCGAGGGTCGAGGGTCGAGGGTCGAGGGTCGAGGGTCGAGGGTCGAGGGTCGAGGGTCGAGGGTCGAGGGTCGAGGGTCGAGGGTCGAGGGTCGAGGGTCGAGGGTCGAGGGAGGTAAAAAAGTTAAAAAAAGTTAACATCCTATCCTATATTAAAATATGAAAATATATAACGCTAATCGCGCGGTTTGTCTCTTCAGTACTTTCTCGCATTGTCCTTGGTATTATGTAAGCGTTTGAATTTATTCTTCTCTTTTTTCTTTGTTTCTAACCCTACGGAAAAGAGAGTAGAGCGTTTAGGATACGACGTTGCCTTCAATCCGCCTGGGGACGGAGATTGCTTTTATGCCTCGGCGGCAAAGGCTTTGGGAATTGAAACCTCGGGCCTGAAGAAGGTAATCTTCGGAGTTGCAATTGATAAACGTTAAAAGATGTTTTGCCAGCTTTTGTAATTTGATAATTTCTTCACTCCAGGAAGATTCGGGGGGTGTCACGAAAACTCAGACCCCGAAAACTCAGACCTCTCGATTTCTTAAAAAAAAAGATTTACGTTTCCACTGAAAACGATTTACATTGCATCTATATTGTATCACCTGATAATTTATGGTCACGCAATGTTCATAGGCAACCGCTAGAAAGAAGCGATATATTTTCTTTATCTTCTCCGGTTTATCGCTGTCGCGTTGATCAAACAGTGAAAAACTAAAAAGGTTTAAAATAGCAGCTGACGCTTTGATCACATTTGCTGGTGAACTTTTTACCGAAATAGAAGACACAGAGTCGCTATAATGTTGTTCGAAGTCAGTTTTGTCTCCACCGGAAGCGACAGCGATAAACCGGAGAAGGTAAATATCTCGATTCTTTCTCGCTGTTGCCGCCTATAAACTCAGACCCCGAAAGACTCAGCTCCCGAAAACTCAGACCCTCAAATCTCAGACCCCTCAAGTTTTTTTTTTTTTTTTTAAAGAGATATACAATTTTTGAAAAAATTAACCTTGTAAACTCGTCTCAATTCTCATCACCTAATGTTTTATCGTCACGCAATGTTTATATAGCTACCCGCCAGAAAGCAGCGATATTATTTATCTTCTCCAGTTTATCGCTGTCGCGTCGATCAAACAGTGAAAAACTGACGAGGTTTAAAAAAGCGGCCGACTCTGATGACATTTGCTGGCGAATTTTTACCGAAGTCGCCATATAATGTTGTTCATTCAAATTGAAGTCAGTTTTATTTGCATCCACCAGACGCGACAGCGATAAACCGGAGAAGGTAAATATCTCGATTCTTTCTAGCTGTTAACGCCTATGAACATTGTGTGACCATAAAACGTTAAGTGATAACACTGAAACGAGTTCACAATGAAAATATTTTTCCTTTTTTTTTTTTAAATAGAGGGGTCTGAGTTTTCGGGATCTGAGTTTTCGAGGTCTGAGGTCTGAGGTCTGAGGTCTGAGGTCTGAGTTTTCATGACACCCAGACTCGGCGCTATAATCAGCAACATTCGTGTATTTCAAAGGGGGAAATTGGAAGCATATTAGATGCTGAGGACAGCAAAAGGCAACCGCATACTAGAAGGTAGTTTAGATCGAATCGCCAGTGCGATATTTCACTTGGAGTTTCATATTGAAGTAAGCTACGCGTGGAAAATTGGCTGGCTGCAATGTTGTAACTACAAGATGAGCATTTGTAATAGTTGTGAACAGTTGGCCGAAAATTCCAATAAAATAATCGCTGCTAATTGACACAACAAACTTATCTTTGTCTAGCTATAGGTTGAATAAACACATCAAACTGGTAGCTCTTCAGAAAGTCGAAGATCACCTTCTTCAGGCCCGGGGTTTCAATTCCCAAAGCCTTTGCCGCCGAGGCATAAAAGCAATCGCCGTCCCCAGGCGGATTGAGGGCAACGTCGTATCCTAAACGTTCTACTCTCTTTTCCGTAGCGTTAGAAACAAAGAAAGAGAAGAATAAATTCAAACGCTTACATAATAACAAGGGCAATGCCGCGTGAGAAAGTAATGAAGAGACAAGCCGCGCGATTAGCGTCATATTTAACAATTATTCCATGAGCGCGCGTTGGATATGAGATGATAGATAGCCAACGAGGCGCGTAGCGCCGAGTTGGCTATAATCATCTCATATCCAACAAGCGCGAGTGGAATAATTGTTTTATTAAAAACGCCCCCAAAATAATAATAATAATAAATAATAATAATAATAATAATAATAATAATAATAATAATGAAATAATAAAAGGTTTATTACACAACACTTCCACATGGTGGCTCTTCGTTTGTGAAAAAAAAAAAAAAAAAAAAAAAACTAATTATCTAAATTAAAAATTTATGATCTACAAAATATTTTTTTAAAACATGTATACATCATTCTATACTTTTTTTTTTAATAATTTTATTTTGCAACAAATTAAAAAACATAGTAATACAAAAAGAAGATAGGTGTTACAGCTGATTCGTAATAATAGATAACATATGTTACAAACAATGTATACAGGTTTATACAAGTGTGTATAGTTGGGGGAGGGCAACATAAACACGTCAAGTTATATTTCTATTTCAAGCTGGATTATAAAATTGGGTATCAATTCAGAAGAGTCCTGTTTCTTTCGCATTATTTTGCAAGCGTAATGGTACTGCTTTGCATATAACAGAAGAAGACACAAATCCTTTGTCTGTTTATCGGAAAGATTGGCCGTTGATGTTGGTAAGTTTAGAAAGTATTGTAGCGAGGTGAGGCTGACATTAATTTTGTGTAAGCTATTGAACCATTGAAGAGACTCGTCACTCAATTTCAAGAAGGATTGACATTCAAAGAATGTATGTTCAATAGAGTCATTTTCGCCGCACATAACACATTTGTCACAGTCAGTTATCCCAAATCGTTTAAGTTCTTTATTGGTGACTAGTATTCTGTGCAACAACTTGAAGTAAAATTGTCTTAACTTATTATCCCGAGTAATTTTATAATTGTTTTGGATGCAGTTCACCCAGTTATCAGCAACTTCAGAGCAATTTTTTTTTCGCCATGACTTAATCGCAGTAGGTTCTGTATTGATTTTCTCTACAAAAAGTTTATAAAACTGTTTGCAGGGTGTTTTCTTTAAATTGAGAGTGATATCTTTTGATAGTTGGAAATCGAAGTTTTCGCAAATTGAGTTCAGATCCTCAAGGTCCATATGGGCTGAAGCGTGACTTTTGAGATAAGCGAGAATAGCTGAGGTGATTTGGTAGTATTGTAGAAAGTTAACTTTGATATTATATTTATCCCTGAATTCTTGTGGAGAAAGATAGTTACCTTGATTGTTCAACAAGTCTTGCACAAAAAGAACATTTTTATCCCGCCAGGCCTTCCAAAAGACCGATTTGTTTTCAATATTAATGTCTCTGTTGTTCCACAAGATGAATTCGCGTTTCAGTGGATCTTCGTAATTGATGCGCAGTTGTTGAAAGTAATCAAGGAGTTCTCGATAGAAGAGGGGTATTTTTGGGTCTAGTTTTCCGACACTGTAGTTACAGTTTAGAAGGAAAAGGAGTCCGCCATGTTTATCTAAGTAGTAGTTAGGGATTGCCGTCCAGGTATCACGAGTGTTATTTAAGAGTCTACTAATCCAGCTGAGACGTAGTGCTTTTATAACAGTCCTGAAGCAGGGGAAGCTTAGCCTACCTTTAGATAAGGGACGAAACAGAACCTTTCGCTTGATCTTATCTCTCTTATTCTTCCATTGAAAGGCAAATAATTTACTTTGAGTTTGTTGTATTACTGTTTCTGGAACAGAAAGCATGGAGGCACTATAAATTAACTGAGACAAACCTAGAGATTTTGCAAGCATAGTTCTTCCAAAGAGCGTCAGGTCCCGCGACCGCCATATATTGAGCTTTGTTTCCATTTTCCTTATCTTGATATAAAAATTATTGTTATTGTTGGCACCTGCATCATGGGAAAGGTAAGTCCCAAGAAATTTTATGGGATCTTTTGGACACTGGAGTTTTAGAGGCTCTGTCTTGTTTTTTCTCGAGACACCAATCCACAAGGCTTTTGTTTTCTTTTTATTTAATTGCAAACCGGACAATACTCCAAATGAATTGACTATATTCATGGCATTTCTTAGCGACGTGGTATCTTCGAGAATCAGAGTTGTATCATCAGCAAACTGTGAGATCTTGGCATTCTGTCCATTTGGGAGTTCGATGCCCCGGCAAAGTTGGTTTTGGCGTATTTTGAGAGATAACATTTCAACCGCTAACACAAACAATAGAGGACTCAGAGGACACCCATGACGGACGCCTCGAGAAACTTTGAAGTAATTGGTCATGAAACCCGCATTCATCACGCCACTTTCAACATTGTTATAAAGAATGGATATCCACTTTCTAATATTTGGACCAAAGTTGTATAATTCAATACACTTGTGGATAAAATTCCATTCAATGGTGTCGAAAGCTTTACGAAAATCAATAAAAAGTAGGATGCCTGGGAGATTTTTAGCTTCTGTGTATTCCATAATATCATTTAGAAGCCGAACATTTTGGCCAATGAATCTACCCTTAATGAAGCCTGTTTGATCAGAGTGTATAAGCGAAGATAGTGTTGACTCAATTCTTTGACCAATTGCTTTTGCCAAAATTTTATAATCAACGTTTAAGAGGGTTAGTGGTCGCCAATTAGACAGCTCAACAAGGTAGGAGTCATCTTTTGGTATCAAACAAATAACGCCACGCCTCTGAGATATTGACAATTGTCCTTTAGTAAAAGCTTTATTATAAGAATTCAGGAGATGTATACCAATTAGGTCAAAGAATGTTTCATAAAATTCTTTGGAAAAGCCATCCTCTCCAAGGGATTTGTTGTTCTGAAAGGATTTCAAAACGTTTTTTTTATCTCACCAAGTGTCAGATCGGATTCAAGAGACATTGATTCTTCACAAGACAATTTGGGAATGTAAAGGTTCTCAACAAAGGCGAAAAAGTTCTCTCTGAAATTCGTGGAGAGAGAGTCGGATAATTTTGTTTCTAGTAAATCGCTGTAAAATGATTCTATTTCTTGGTTGATTTGTTTCCTGTGTGAAGTAATTTCGCCATTCTCAAGTTTTAACTGTGCAATAACCTTTTCCTCAAAGTTTCGTTTTTCTAAATTAAAAAAATAATTGGTGGGT
>JAHPZR010001589.1:15000-32500 GCA_019787425.1 Platygyra sinensis
AGACTGCTGAGGATATGAGGAGGAAGGCTGTTGAAAGGCTGAGCAGTACAAGGAAAAGAAAGAAGACAGATGGTGTTGCAGGTGAAAGTGACAATAATTCTGATGATGGAGTATCGCCAAGTAAGAAGAAATCAAGTCACACTAATTTGGTTTCCATGATTGAAGCCTCCATCGCAATGAAAAAAACTGAGCAAGAAGAGCATCGGCAGCTTCGTCACAGGGAGCTGGACCTGAGAGCTGCCGAAATGCAGCAACAGCAGCAATTTCAGACAATGCTGCTTCATCAGCAACAACAACAGCAACAAGAGCAACAAGCCTTGAACATGGCTATGTTGAACACTGTAAATCAACTTCTAAAACACATCAAGAACCCCTGAAAACTGACATTGCCTGAAAGTTAATTTTTGATCAGGATTTTTAATCTTTAACAGTGTCTGTTATTCAATAACATTTGATATGTGTTACATACATTTTCACAACAATTGTATGACTATGATATACCTCTTATTAACAATTAAGTTTTAAACTTCTACTTGCTATTCATTTGGTAAATAAATTTTAACCATGATACAGAGTTTACAACTGCTCGTTAGTTCATGCCGATAAATATTTCTACAGTACTGATGTATGTACACATCTAGATGTACATCTACAGTATTATATATCTTCAACTCACACAATTCCAGAAGTTAAAGTAATTTATCACAACCACTGGAATTACTGGAAACTGCAGCAAGCAATTAGTTCACTGCAGACTGTCTTGCAAAAGGAATTTTTCTAAGGTTTCTAATGGACCTTTTTACTGATGTCACACAATTCCAAAATTTTCACTCACATATTGCTCTATTTATCATGCCAAATTTAATAAATGTGTAAAGTTTCATGAGAATCTGTTTCAAACTTGTGAAAATATGGGACCCTATTTTTAAAAAGAAATGTATACCAGGAAGTGAGTTTGTTTATATGAGAGTTTGAAAAAACTGTTGACATTGTGTGATGTTAGTAAAAAAGCCTATCATTTATTCAATAGTGAATTGCCCAAAATGTTTAGAAAATGCCTTCCATGGGCTTTACATTTAATCATTGCACGAAAGAAAATGTTCAGATGTCACAGGAGACCTTAGCGTGAGCAGAGTAAGTAAACAATGAAATCCTGCATGAACCATCACTTTATTTTAGGTTAATTTGCTAATTGCCTCAGATATGTCCAGAAATGCAGGTTAATGAGATGCATGCTCTTTAAGAATATGAATTAATATGAAAATGACACTGTGATGCTTATTCATAAGGAGCATTGAATCTCATTAACCTGCATTCCTGGACATATGTAAATTGCCAGTATTTAAAACTGAAAGTATTCCTGGATAGTGGGTGGCTGCAAATCAAAGAAAGAACTGGTGCTGGAGCCATAAAAACAGGTAAGGGAATTTCTCAAAAGACCGCATGTTGAATACATAGTACCAACTGGGCTAAGTCCAATTTTAAGGTTTTTCTTAAAGTCTAAAAAAGCAAAATAGGATGTTATGTCATTAAACACCCACTCCACTGATGACCTCACTTTGCTCATGGAGGAATTAAATGCCTCTTCATCTGCAGTAAGGTGGCCTTTCTTATAAGGGGCCTGTAGGTGCACCCTCAAAGGGTAGGCTGGATCACCATAAATGCATAAAGGATGGCCTGTTTGGTTAAAGGAGTACTGCTCCAGCTGAGGCAGCAGTCCTGACATCCTTAACATTGCTGAGTCATGTCTTCTTCCTTCTGTAAAGAGAACAAATTAAAATTAACGCGAAAAAAGCAGCATCTTCTATTTGGTAAATAGCTTACCATCATAGTTTGATTGACTGTTATTCATGAACAGTCAACGTTATGGAGTGGTAATGTATAAAGTGTATTGAAATTGATACAAGCATTTTCATAAGTAATGCACACCGGGCTCGGAAAAGAGAAAACTCATTGAAAGAAGGCTTATCTCTTCAAACAAAATTAAGGTCTGTTTTTATTATAAAAATAGATATTAATTTACTTTTGAAGGTTTCTAGTAAACCTTCTAGGCCCTTTTTAGGACTGTCATTAAGTTCTGAGTCATGTGTAGCCTTGTTCTCCACACCTGAAACAAACTTGTTACTTTACGGATGAGTTCTTTGAACAACAAGCAATTTTACCCATAGCATCAAGGGAAAAGCAAGCATAATTATTCAAGAGTTACGGGTTACAGCCCTTAATGACAGCCCTGACTTTGTCATAACCAATCACTTACACCATACTTGCTTCTCGCCTTGATTCCCTTGCACATTAAGACCAGCATGAATTTTTGGGAATGGTGGTTGGGTATGAGCTAGTTTTCAATGGGTTTAATCTCAGAAAAAGAATTTACATCTACTCTCCTTATGCAGGGTTAATCATTTTGATGTTTAATAAAGCAGGCTTTTCTTTTTATAAAGTACTGATTTATAATTCTTTGTATTTGACTAAATTGCCAAATGCCCCAGCCTGGGCAAACCCTTGTTATCAAATGCACATGGTGGAGACCTACAATAATTTCTCCTGAACTTTTAACAGCATTGTAACCCTAATATGGGGGGTTTTTGCGGACAAAATTTCGAACGTGAATACACCAATGTTTTGTTAAATAAATTATTGTTATGCGTAATAATACAAATTTGAAAATAACATAAATCAATTTCGTCCGGGATACATCAATTTTGAGTGACATACATCGATGTTGTGTAGCATACATCGCTTCCCGAATCATTCGTGCGTGACCGTATACAACTAAAAGATGTTCGATAAAACTAAAAGATGAGGAAGCGGTAATAGAAGTGACCGGAAGTTGACTGGAAGAAGAGGCCAATATGGCGGAAACAGGAGAGGATTAGGGAGTTTAACTGCGTTGTCTGGAGAACGTGAACCACGACGGTTAATTTTTCAACTTTATATTCCGAATTTAACGCTGCGTTCCATGCACAATTTCGAGATAGTTTTGCCAGTGACAAACAAAGTAATGACTTTAGAGTATAGCGAGATTCGTAGGTAAAATATAAGTTTATTTTTTGATCGGCGTTGTGCTCGGCGTCGCTGTCGTGGTTTCTTAAACTCCCTAAAGTAAGATGCTCCCTAACCCCTAAACCCTAACTGACCGGAAGTCGGCTAGAAGGCCAATATGGTGGAAATAGAAGAGGATTAGGGGGATGCACGGATTTGGCTGCCCAACAATCGACGGATTTTTTATTCCTTTGGTAGACTACTGAAATGGCGCAGATGGACAATGGAACACTGCGTCCTGCGACTCGGCTTAACTTTTTTAGTCGCCGTTTTACGAGAAACCGAAATACGGCTCTCGAATGAAGTGGGGGAGATCTGAGATTGAGTTACAAACGACCCTACGGTTCTTGAAATTTCTTCATTTTCCCTTCACTTTTAATTTGATCGTAATGAGTATCTCGAATTTTCTTTGCTTCACACACTTGTTTCTGAAGGGCACGGTTATAGTATTAGGAGGAATTTTAAACGGAGAGTAGCCGTTAGATTGTGCTTTAGCAAATTTTCTGGAGTTCATAGTTCTGTATGGTTTTCACTGTTAGGTGCTGGTCGCTTCGCAGAGTTTCCACAGAGTTCGACACCTTTTAGCCTGCATGGCAACCGTTCTAGTACGAACAGCTTTTTTCAGCATTCTGACCGGATGCAAACTGGAGCGAGAACCTCTGTGCTTACACAGTCGAACCTCCAGCTGCGACCACCTCTCCTCAGTGACCAGTATTCCTAAATACCAAGAGTTCCCAAGTCAGATCACTATATTTGAAACGTCTTGTAACCGGAAACCTTTCCTAAGCGGCCGCGACCACTTCTAGAGCTAAAAGTTTGAAATTTTATTTTGTTTTTAACCTCCCGTAAGCGACCAATTGACCGATAATAGACAGGAAAGTGGATAATAAATTATAAGGCGTTGTTACATTATGGTATTACTGCATAACACGAGAGACGGAAATTTTTCGATGGGAAGTACTCTATTTTTTCTCGAAATTGATTTCTTATATGAATAAACATTTAAAATATGGGTAAGTCTCTGCACTTATCATATGCTAATCAGGCAACATTGTCAAGAACCGTGGGGTCGTTTGTAACTCAATCTCAGATCTCCCCCACTTCATTCGAGAGCCGTATTTCGGTTTCTCGTAAAACGGCGACTAAAAAAGTTAGGCCGAGTCGCAGGACGCAGTGTTCCTTTGTCCATCTGCGCCATTTCAGTAGTTTACCAAAGGAATAAAAAATCCGTCGATTGTTGGGCAGCCAAATCCGTGCATCCCCCTAATAATTCCACCATATTGGCCTTCTAGCCGACTTCCGGTCAGTTAGGGTTTAGGGGTTAGGGAGCATCTTACTTTAGGGAGTTTAAGAAACCACGACAGCGACGCCGAGGACAACACCGATCAAAAAATAAACTTATATTTTACCTACGAATCTCGCTATACTCTAAAGTCATTTACTTTGTTTCTCACTGGCAAAACTATCTCGAAATTGTGCATGGAACGCAGCGTTAAATTCGGAATATAAAGTTGAAAAATTAACCGTCGTGGTTCACGTTCTCCAGACAACACAGTCTAACTCCCTAATCCTCTCCTGTTTCCGCCATATTGGCCTCTTCTTCCAGTCAACGTCCGGTCACTTCTATTTCCGCTTCCTCATCTTTTAGTTTTATCGAACATCTTTTAGTTGTATACGGTCACGCACGAATGATTCGGGAAGCGATGTATGCTACACAACATCGATGTATGTCACTCAAAATTGATGTATCCCGGACGAAATTGATTTATGTTATTTTCAAATTTGTATTATTACGCATAACAATAATTTATTTAACAAAACATTGATATATTCACGTTCGAAATTTTGTCCGCAAAAAACCCCCATACCCTAAACTAAGTTGGTTCACATTATACTTGGAGAAGAGTTGAGAAATGAAACTTTATTCTGTGAATGGAAACTGGGTCAATTGCAATGGCTTAATTGTCATATGCTTGAGTTAGACCAACGAAGCTGTTTTCTCAGCGGTCCGCACGCCATTGGCCGCAGAAATAAAAATACAGTTCTTTCACCACCCAAAGAAAATTGTGCATATAGACTGAGAGCTCAAACCTTCTTCCTTTCTCTCCTAAAAATGTACCCAGTTTCCCATCTTCACCCGGCGCACATTCGCTAGCAGTTAGCACATATCCCAGATAGCATTTGCATTTTGCATTTTCGATAGCATGATGATGAAATGAAATCAAAATATACCGGTACGTACAGTGTATGCAGGAGCTTACCTACAGGACCAAACAAATTGGCGATCATGCCATTGGGAGCCACAACAGACTGGAACTTTAGGCAGTGCACTCGTTTGTGACCATTATACATGACGCGCTGGTTTTCTCCAGGCCGACAGATCGGTCTAATCGTACCATCGACGAACCCCCAGCAATTGTCTAAGGCCGCGCCTTTCTGGTGGATGGCTCGGGCGAATTCGTCCAGGTGATACGGCTGTAACCAAGGCTGGTCGAGATCTTGAAGAAGATGACCTTGAGTATTGACAACATGGTCAGTTATTTCTGCTAAAATTAAGCTGATTTCGGGAACCGAGCGACCGAACCGAGGAACCATGTCACTCAGTCGACACGGATACGCAAATCTCTTCAAAAGCATTATTAGACCTTCCTCTCCAGAAGCCACAGTTCCATTCGGGCAAATGAATTTTTCCGGTATTCTGAGAGCTTTACCAAGAAGATTTATCTCAGAGGGAGCAAACCTGAATTCAGCCTTCACCTCAGCTTCCGTCATGTCTTCCAGTTGCACCACAATTTTATCATATTTCCAAAACGGAAACGCCGGGTTTTTCCTGGTAAGATCACTGATGATACTTATTACTTGCTCTTCATCGAGCACGTCGTCGAGATAGAGCATCAGAGATGCTGCTAACGTATTTTTTCTCGAAAACATTGCGCACAAAAACAAATAAACAAACACCTCGCACTCGTTGTCACATCTGACATCTAAATGTTGCAATTTGACGACAGCGACTACGAGTGCGACTAAATAGTGCCAGTCTCTGCGCAGCCAAAACTCGTACTCGTCCTCGAAGTCGTCGTCGGATCTAAAGGTCTCTATTGTTAAATATGAACGGTGCCTCTTCGCACGAATTATCGAGCTCCGAGGTTTCAAAATTGCGCAGCTCGAACGACCATGTTGGATATGATGATCGAAAAACCATCAATGCGAACGCTGTGTGTACTTGTGAAAGACACGAAACAACTAGTTCAGATAACTGTCATATCGCAATGGTCGTAGTGGAAATGAGCCACCAACTGCTGTGGAACTGCTGTGGACAGAGTGTCTGTCATAAAGCTTTCAGTTGTAAACAATCGACTTTCGAATCAGTTTAGAGTGTAGGCTTGAGTTTGCTTATCGCGTACAGCGGTTTCAAGTACTAGTTTAGTTCCCAGGCCGGCGCGGTTCACGCAAAAAGCACATGTAGTGAAATGGCCGCCATGTTTAGGGGCGACCTTGTTTAGTGCTAAGTTTTTCTCAGCGTGTTCGAGGTTTTACAGATCAAAGCGTCTTTCGTAAAGACCATTTTTCCCGTGGATACTAGTGTTTTTTGGCAAGTATAGTTCAGCCTCTATTACCTTGTATTTCTTTTAGGAACCGTGCAATCATCGTGCAAATATCGTCGCGTGGAGTTCATCGGGCAAGTTGTGTGCTCTCATGTAGTGACATCAGGATATTAAAATTAAAGTCAGGAGTGTGGCACGCGTTTCGAATCGTAACCTGTTTCTGTGACCGGTTTTCTGTGAGTTTCACCTGTGGCCGTTTCGGTGTTTAGAGTTCTTTTAGCGGCTACATAGAGACAGCGAACTTTTTTCTTGTTTCAGGATGTATGGTGGTCCCACGTTTCATTGGAATAGTAGAGCGCTAGGCGTTTAGTCAATAATTTATGGAACATCCCACGAGATTTACTGAAATCAAATTAAGATGTCCAACAAATTTGTCAAGGTTTCGGAGACACACATGTAATCCAATCCACTTATTGCAGAAATCAATGATATGTGGGTCACATAGATAAATTACACTATGTATCAACAGCACCTTTCAACGTTTGTACCAATGTCAGATGTCACTTACACAGTTTTGGTGATGTTTGAAACTAACTCTACTCTATCAATAGAGAGTGACTGTTGTGTTAAATGTGAAGTTTTTCTTCGCTATCAAGAAAAAGAATTCTACAAACATTTAACCTACCTGCTTTGAGAGAAAACTGATGAGTTAAAAAAAATTCACATTATTAATATACAGTAAATACCTAGTTACATGTATATCTAGCTACAAATGTGTACATATATCGTCATTTGTGTTTGATCATTTTTTGGGATAATATGTGCCATTAATACTTGGGATTATGAATCTTATGGGAAGCTTCGATTGGTATATGTTAACCGATGTATCAGTTGATACGTCGCTCGATACGTTGGTTGTTACTTGATTGACACTCGACTGATATTCAGTCGATACTCAACCGACTAGCAACCAGCGTCACAATTGACACTCAGTCGATATAGCGACCGAGATATATTTATAGCGGCCGAGATAGTCAGTGGTACACCGACACTTCTGCGATACTTCACAGACACTTTGCGGAGGATAGCGATACTCACTGTTTACAAACAAGTCTTTTGATATTTAAATTTTGCCAGCCACAAAACAAAAGAATCCTTTGTTTCGATAGCCAATAAACCTCTGATTGGCACCTTAATGACAGTAGGTGAGGTAGCAGTGGGTATCGCTATATTCAACAAGGTGCAATATCAAAGTGGAAAATGCACTTTTCAACTGGAAATTGAAAACGCTTTTCACCTTTGAGAACTAATCTCGCTCTCAACCAATAAAATCACTTCTAACCACATCACGTTTTCAACTAGAAACAGTTCTCAGTTTCCACCAATGAGAACGGGTAGATTTTGAGTCAAAATGACTTGTCTGGCAAGGATCAATCGTCGAGTGCATATTTGCGTATACTGTAGAATTCTTGTCATCACCTATTAGCTGCACTTGAATGCGTCCTGTAAATTTTCCTTTGTACGAGCTTGCAACCCATTTCATTGAGATGATGGGGCAACTCATTGAGATGGTTCGCAAGCTAGTTTTAACGATTAAATTTACTGTTCACAGGCTTTCCACACTGCTGTAATATTGGCAATGATAAATGAAATGCCTAAATTGATATATTCCTAATTTTGTGAGCCTATTGATCAGCAGTATTTACACTTATAATTTTATGACTTTAATAGATTTTTGTGTGTATGAAGAGCACAGAAAACCCGTATTGTTAACTCATCCAACATCAGTTTCATGTCTGCTCACAATTTACCAAACGTTTCGCGCCAAATGATCGACACATATCCGGTTTCGAGCCCATTCAAGTACTCTTCGGACATCGCCAAAGATTTTCGTGGCTCAGTCGTTTTCCATTTACTTGAATAAGTTGATTTTATCCCTGTAGTCTGGATTTCCCAAGTGAAATCGGGATGAAGTGATCCCCGCGCCCCGGCTAGCACGTACGCGCGCAACACACTAATGCATTCTCAATCACTCCCGCGCGATCTATCACCGAATGATCCAGCACGAAATGTGATCTTTTAATATGCTTATCCTTGAGAATTGTTCCTGTTTTAAACCAATCAATTGTTTTCCGTCTTACCTACGATGGCGGCCTTCAGTTATCGTTGACATATAAGTGAGTCTTATTTCGTGCGGCCTTCGAATGAATGATCTTTGTTTCTCGTGCTGCTTGCTCTTTCTTCCCACTTAGCAAGTTGGCGAGGTTTCCGTTTTTAATTTCAAGTTATGAGAAATAAAATTTCCTGAGGTAAAATTTGTTGATTCTGTAGTTCTCAAAATTCAGAGAATCAATGAGATGCGTTATTGTTTTCTTCTTGATTTAGCAGTGTTTTACAGTTTACAAGCCCTCCGGTGAACTGCATGCACTGGAAGCGGTGATATATCTTGAACTGTTCTTGTATTCAGCCAATTAGCGCTGGGTAAGAAAGCGCGAGCGATGCGTAACGCAATTTCCGACCGCCGAGGTCATGTTAAACTTCCTCTACTGAATAAAACCCCAAACCGTTTGTCATTTTACCGGGAGCATCCTGTATTTGGAATTACAGCAACCAAATTTGAGAATGACAATTCAATTCAATGTAATTTTTATTTTAACTCTCACAGATTTTGCAGCTGAAAGAATGGCCGGAATTACATAACAGCTACCGACAGCTCTTTCATTCTTTCACGCGAAACGCCACTCTTTTTTTTATTGTTCGCCATCTTGATATGATACAATATAAGTTCGGGCCGGGAGCGGAGAAGGACGGCTGTTTTCGCAGGCTATGCATGCTTCTGAAAGCGGTGATATATCGTGAACTGTTCTCGTATTCAGCCAATAAGCGCTGGGTAAGAAAGCGCGAGCGATGCGTAACGCAAATTCTGACCGCCGAGGCCATGTTAAACTTCCTCTACTGAATGAAACCCCAACCGTTTTTCATTTTACCGGGAGCATCCTGGCTTTGGAATTACAGCAACCAAATTTGAGAATGACAATTCAATTCAATTCAATTTTTATTTAAACTCTCGCAGATTTTGCAGCTGAAAGAATGGCCGGAATTAACGTGATGACAGCTACCGACGGCTCTTTCATTCTTTGACATGATTTTCGTACAGCAGATGTAGACACGACATGAAATCAGTGCATCCTTTTTTTTTTTTTATCTTACAGAATTCACACAAGAATACTTATTGTTTAACATTTGACTAGTCAGTATTTCAGTATGCTTTAAAGGTTTTTTCAGCTTTGCGTGCTCAGATATAAATCTGGACGGAAATGAATCACAAACCCCAAGAATTGTTCTCGGTCTTGGCCAATCAGCAATTACGTAGCATGACAACTATTCTCTAAACGTGACATTCTCGTCAGTATCTTGCAGGCGAAGCTACGTGCGTACGAAAGAGGATTGCAAGCAGCGCGTGGGTGATTGATAACTGTTCTCACTTTTAACCAATAGTAGCTCAATGGAAAATTTTAAAAATGCTCGTGGTTTGCTCATATTATAACAAGAAAAAAATCTCGTTTAAAAGGTTAAACGGGGTAGCAAAAGAAGGCTAAGCATATGGAATCAAACGTTTTTCCCTGTATTTTCTTGATTATAGCTGTTCTTTGCCGGAGCAGCTGTTTAGTGACGAGATTTGTTCAAAGTGTATGTATATTTCCATCTCATTTTGCTGCGCTTAGAGCTGCAATGCGTCCTGGACTAGTCTTTACTTTGAATTACCTATCACTCGTCTTCGAAAGCGAAGAGTTTTTTT
Organism: Platygyra sinensis; assembly: GCA_019787425.1. NCBI lineage: Eukaryota > Metazoa > Cnidaria > Anthozoa > Scleractinia > Merulinidae > Platygyra > Platygyra sinensis. The sequence goes on from JAHPZR010001589.1 coordinate 25,387, forward strand.
GTTCCCAAGGCAGTTTTTCAAGTATCGGAATTAATCAGCTAGAAATTAGGAATATTTAACAGCAATTTCTTACTATTCAACCAATAAAGAACACAAGGGAAGAAATTAATTACGGAAAATGTATAGCCTAACATTGCTACATTTAGGAACAAGTGTGTTTCGTGTACAGCAATGGGGTTCTGGCAAGACCACTCTCCAGTTAGAGATATCCACCGTCAACCGCATTTGCACATCGTTTATCAATTTATAGGCTATAGGAAAAATAAAATAATAAATTTAAACATTCATACTCTTAAGCTAGGTTTATTTATTTAAGTAAATGTAATTTTTCTTGTCAGGAAAAAAAAAGTTCACCGTGCATTTAACAAGTTATTTAAACCTCCCATGACGTTAAATGGTGGACTTTTCAATTCAAACATGTCAGGCCGAAAATGTCATTCATCACGAGCCGAAAGAAAAGCACGTCGTGTAGATCAAACGTAGTCTCGCACTGATGTCAAAATAGGCTGTTTTGTGGTCAATGTGTTGTTTGCTTCGTTAAAGTTCGCCGTAGAAGGCCATTCGCTTTTCGTAACGTGATCGTACCATTGCGAAAATCCCAAACACATCACCAGCAGGCGCTTGCGCTCCCCTGCTACACCCACACAGGTTTTTTTGACGTAAATAGTTTTTAAAAAATCCTTCCTCTTCTCCCAATTGTTTTCGCACAATCTCGCTAAACGTTTCTGGTATTAGCTCCCGACATGTTGTTTTCGTGCGGAGATCTGGGTGACCTCGTAAGCGCAAGAAGAACTGCGAACAGGGGACTGTGTAAAGTTTTTTCGTGCCATAAAAGCATGTGTGGGAGATGGAGCTAGGAGAGCTCGAGCGCGCGCTGGATGACGTGTTTGGGATTTGGGTAACGGTACGATCAAGTTGCAAAAAGCTATTCGAGAAAAAGCTTTGTAAAACTCGCTAAAATTCTCCGACTGTCGCAAAAGTATTCAAAAACAAATTCGGCGAAGTTGTAGAAAAGCTTTCCGACCTTAGTTTGTGTTTGTTTGGTTTCGTGAAAGCAACGAAATTTAGAGATTTAGGCAAATATTCGCAGTGCGTTCAAGACGGGGGAGGGGTCAAAATCTTTTGGCAAAAAAATGCCTCTCCTGTCAATGTTATAGACAAACGATAAAAAAAAATAATAATTGCAGAGCACGTAAAGGCCTAGGTACGAATTTAGCGCTACAGTGTTACGCAGGATTTGTAAGCAGCGGCTTTCTCAGTAGAATCGTGTAAGCTTAGAGATGACAACAGGAGACAAAGGTAAACTATTCATTCTTTTCGTTCCTTTATGTACTCTCTCCATACACAGCAAGATTGTGTTGTCCCTGTGGTGGTACATCAGGCCTAAGCTTATCCCGGTTTCCGTAGCATGAGGCCACTAGAAGTAATTTCTACTTCACTCTGTATCGGATGAAGGACCATCGCAGGTTACCCCCAAGTATCAAATTCGCCGGTACTCATTTATACACCTAGGCGGTGAGAGGCACTGTGAGTTTTAAGTGTCTTGCACAAGAAAACAACGCAATGTCCCCGGCCATGGCTTGAACGCGGACCGCTCGATCCGAAGACGAACCACTTTGACATTAAGCGACCGCGCCTCCAACTTAAGCGAAAGCGATAATACTAATACACTAGTACTAATACTAATGCTAATACTAATAGTAATGCTAATGCTAATGCAAATGTTAATGCTAATGCTAATGCTAATGCTAATGCTAGTACTAGTATACTAGTACCAGTATTAATACTAATACTAATACTAATGCCAATTCCAAAGCCAATGGCTAAGGCTAAAGCTAAGGCTAAGGCTAAGGCTAATGCTAATACTAGTACTAATACTTATATTAATTCAAATAATGACAATGACAATGACATGAGTGTATGTTCATACTCCCTCAGTGATCTATATAAAACTGGTTTTAACAAAGAAAACGAATTACGAGATCCGTTTTCCCTTCTCATTGTATTTTCCAGTTGTTTTTTTTTTCTGATTAATTATTTTTGGTGTTTCATTTTAAGTTATCTGTTTTTAGGCGAGGACGGATGTAGAAGGCTTGAAAACAGGTCAGGGTTATCATTCCTTTAGTGACGAAAAAGCAAAAGAACGCCTCAACGCGCAGACCAATTTAAAATCCGGTCAATTTCCTTTTCCTAATGGTGTTGTAGGGTAAGGCCGGATCTACACAGACTTATCGAGTTCAGTGTGACGACAGGCGACAAGAATGTCACAGAAGAATAATAGACTTTTTTTAGCTTTTATCTTTCTTTTATCCAAGCCCTTTGCGGGATCTCACATAGCGTCGCGCACGGTTTCAAAAAAATAGATTTCAACACCAGAGACCCCCATATGACTCAGACAAGAATTACAGTACGGTAGAAGGGTTTGTATGAGCGCGTTGTCTTCTAGAGCAGAAAATCAGGCCAAAAAGATTGGTGGTCTAGGTTTTTTATTAGCTTTAATAATGTTAAAAAGGAGGCACTGCTATTGTGGGTAGCGTAAAACAGATTGGAGGTGTTCAGAAAAGAGCCTAAAGGTCAGAAATTGCAGGAGGATCGTACAAAGCCGAAGTGACAGCCGGACGAATCGCAAAACCTCCTGGAATTTGAAGACGAAAACTGTTAGCACATAGTTGCAACTAGCCGATTTGAATACATTTACTGAGAGGAAACGAATTACGAAGAAACGTATCAGCTGCTGTTTATCCTGGTCTTGAAGAGAAGAGTTATCAGCTGACTTATTGCCAGAAATTCCCAATCTTGACAACCCTAGCCGTCCGCTCAAACGAATATGATATATAAAAGGGAGGACATAGTTATTATCCCTGTGACCGTAAATTCATAGCACAAGTAGGTGTACTGCGAAATTTGGAGGACTTACAATGGAACTTAAAATGAGGCACAATGTTATAAAAGTAACTTTAGGGCTCAGAAGGCAAGTTTTTATTGTTTAAGCGATAGTTTACCGTGTGTAATGACATTATTTTCATATCACACTTGCTTGTTAGAAGCATTCCGTTAACAGCATTCTGTTCAGCAGACAAAATAACATAAGATCATTTGTTTTACCCACGCTTTGAAACTTCATGTCAAAGTGTCAGAATAAATTAATTAACTAAATGACTTACCGATGTGAAACCGTTAGAAATTTGCCCAGTAAAAAATGAAAAGCACTTAAACCATCGGTTGATATAAAATTTTATGTGCTCAGTACAACACCGTAAACGAAATAATATGTAGATGTTACTGTGACGTCATTATGAGGTCATCTGCATTGGTAAAGCATTGTGTTGAGGTCAGACAGCGAGAGATATTTGTTTTGTTTTGTTTTGTTTTTTTTTTCTTCAAAATATGACTCCTGAATAGCGAAACACATGTAGCCATGATGTCATAGTGAGAATTGTGTTGAATGCAAGTGAGGTACACACTCTTTGAACGCTCGGTGAAACATGCGTGCGCCATTAATGTTTCTGGAAAAATGCTTTCTCGTTTAATTGACGTCCATAACAACTGACCGGCCTGAGTTCAGTCCCAGGTAGGAGGGTAACCCTACTTGAAACAATTCGCTTGTAAAGGCGGGCAATCTTTAACCCTCTTGTGTGGGAACCTACTTGCATGCTTGTAAACAAACGCCTTAGAAAGCTTCAGATTCCCGTTTAGCGTCCACCCACTGGCTCTTGTGAAGCTAAGTGATGTAATTTTGCAGCAAACGACATATTAAACAAGGCATAATTGGTTGTAAGCTACTGGGAATGTTTGAGGCGTGATAAGATCTTATCATTTTGCCTAGCTTTGTGCCTGTTGTCCTGTTTTGAAAGTGTAACCCAGCTTACATGTACTTGGCGCAAAACAATATTAATGTTTTAATAAAGAGAGATTCCAGCTGGCGGAAAATTTGCGAAGTGCTCACTGCTCGCCATTAGTAATTTCTAAAGTGCTCGCTGCTTGCATGAGAGATTGTTCACTGCTCGTGCTCGCAAAATTAAACGCACTGCTCGCATGCTTGCAAATACTTGGAAAGACCATTCGCTACCTCTTGAAGTGTCTCAACGCTTTTGTCGCTAATTGTAGACTTTAATGAAGCTATCTTCATCCGACCACAGAAAACAAATCATTGACTGAGAGTCAGGCCTCAACTGCATATATTTTATAGCTACTTTTGGCGCAATACAATAATACAATAAATAAACAGGACGGGTTATTGAGACTGTCCTCTTTCTGAGATGACAGAGCGGGTCAATTACATCAAGGCAACGCAACGAATCGGATGGTATCTACGGTGCATGTATTTCTTTATGGTATTTATTTTTTCCGGGTTGCTAGCTTTCTTGTGAGTGATTCACATAACAATAATGTATTTCGTGGTCACTGGTAATCGTAATGTTAGTAAGTTAGTAAGTAAGTATTATAAGCATTTTGTCTTTGGCGACACAACGGGATTAGCGAAAGTTTCCCGCGTCCACTGCCTCTTCCGTTCCCGTTTGCCGTTCCCTTCCCATCCTCGCATTGAACATGAAAAGTTGTCAGGCAGAATTTCATGTCCTAGGTAAAGTGAAGCCTTGGAACCTAGAATGGCTAATAGCTGCCTAGTGTCTTGCCCAAGAACAGGGCTCGAACCCGGAACGCTTGCTCCGGGAACGACCGCGCCTCCCACCCTCCTGGGTAAAGAAAGTGACAAAATAATGGCGGACTTCCTATTACAGATCGTCTTGACAGAGAGGGAAGTTCATGTTTCCAAGCGTGTTTTCATAGAAAGATAACTACTTCCGTTTCGTTTGTTGCTATAGCGAACGTGTTCTTTGCCTTATTCCGGTCCTTTTTTTGTTCTTGCCTTCTTTACGGTGATTTGGCTTAGAAGATTTATCTTAAGCTAGCAGTAATCAAAGATTGTTAGAGTACGTTGTACGCATTCAATCAATTAGCTGACATTCGAAGCTTTGTTTAGTCCTAATTCTGATTCGCTCGCATCAGCGATTACAGTTGACAATGTGTACTACAGATTTCAGTCAGCGCACTTCTCCAGCTTTCATCGTGGTTTAAATGATTGCGCTAAATAATAAGTTTGTTTTAAAATGAAAATTTGGCCACCTGGCTGTGTTTTCGTAGGATATCGACACAAGTAGGAAGAAAGCCAACAGCGACGATTAATATTTTGAGACACCTGATCCGCAGGAATCCTTGTTTTAACAGTCAAAATATCGCGTCCGCGTGGTCAAGAGTATGAAAAATCCACTCTCTGGCGTCTGTGAACACGCAATCTGTAAATCCTGTAGTTCTATCTTGTACACAGTTGCAAAGTAACTTAAGGCAAGCCTGCGGCTGCGAACAAGCTCTCAACATCTTGGGTAGCCCTGGTACGCAGAGCCATGCACCGAGACTACTGTGACTATTGTTTTTATGAATACGTACACAATGACTTCCTGTTTTCGACTACACCTTCTACGCCAACTAAGCATTACCTCAGCACAAAACTATTCGCACGGCCCACGTGTGTAGTACGGACTACTGCTGCAACTGATGCAAAAGTCAATAAACTTGTGGTGATCAAGATTTTGTGCTTCATTGGTCTGCTCATGATGTCTCAGCACAGTAACGGTCAGTAACACAGGTTCTATTTCAGTTACACTTGTCACACAATTCTTGCCCACTCAGAAGCTCTTTGGGCTTGTCATGTAATGACGGACTATGCGCGCCTGTCTACAAAAATGGATAAATGTAACGTTTTAAAGAATGTCAAGTAGAAAGATGCATTTCAGACTCATCAAAAATCCAAAATCAAAATGGGAATGATTCATCAATCTGACCTTGGCATTAAACTCCTAAACCGTGTTATCGCTCTTAACGAAGAGCGCAAATTAAGTCTAAAAATAAAATGCAAATTATTGGAGCCCTGGCGCGAGAGTTAGAGAGCATAAGCGTTTTCTGAGAGAAATTAAAGGAAAATGAACGCCAAATTTTTGGAACACTTGCTTACACGTTTGAAAAAGCTTTAGATTTTTCACCATTCCGTTTTATATATGTCTGAGTTTGTCTGAGTTATAACATCTCTCTCAAGCTTCGCTAAAACAAAATAAGACGCATAAACTTTTCAGACGAACTATGTTCTGTATCTGGTAGACACGCATGCATTACACTTGTAGGTTTCAGACGTACGATTTGCCTCGGTAAATACGAGGCGATTCGGACGAACAGATTAATTTAACTGAACTGGGAATCCGTTTGACAAAAAAGTGCAATCGAGCGAGTAACAGGCTCTCTTAAAATAGCTTTCTTGTCTTCCCACGAGCTTTCCGCATCAAGTACCACTCATTGTTAGACGCCTCGTGTTTGACGTGTGAGACACGTCACTCATTTCTCTAGGTAAATACGGCCATGGCACATATCTTTTTCTTCTTGAAACTGATGTTCAAATTTATTATTTCGTGACCAGTAAAAACTCAGTCTCAACTACGGCTTGTAAACATCCAATACCACACGCAGGAAAGCAAGGGAGGCCTATCTGATACACAGAGTCCAAACACTAAAACCGAATGGAATGAACCGCCGAAATGAACGTTGGCTGTTTACCTTATTTTTAGTGTTGTATACAGTTATCTACATTTGTAACCTTATATATCACTGTTCATGTTCCTTTTATTAGTTAAACATTAACTGCCATTGTATATCACCTATATTTAAATTTAAGAGCCGTTATTTTTCCTGTATTAAGTACTGGCCCTGAAGAAGACTAGCTCTGCTAGTTGAAATATAGACCAATAAATTTTGCCCTTCTGCCGCAGTACCAGCCTTGCAATCAATTTGGTTTTATAACACTTAGAGTGATGTCTGGTACAAGCATTTCTTGATCAAGAGATCCGGCAGTAACAAGCCACGCAGTTTAATTAGTCATTGTGTGGTCCCTTGCATGCATCCAAACGTTGTACTTTTATAACATTGTGCCTCGTTTTAATTACCATTGTAAGTCCTCCAAATTTCGCAGTACACCTACTTCTGCTATGAATTTGGAATTCACGGTCTCAGGGACTTTTGTCCGCATTTGTCCGGTTTTCCATACATTTCTTTGTAAATTTTTTTACGT
>JAHPZR010001589.1:40000-45535 GCA_019787425.1 Platygyra sinensis
TTGCAACTAGCCGCTTTGAACACATTTACTTCAGGGGAAAGGACTTACGAAAAAACATATCAGCTGCTGTTTATCCTGGTCTTGAAGAGAAGAGTTATCAGCTGACTTATTGCCAGAAATTCCGAAACTTGACAACCCTAGCTGTCCGCTCAAACGAATATGATATATAAAAGGGAGGAGATAGCTATTGCCTGATTTCATACCGTGAGGGACTAGGTACGAGTCTGCTAATTATGGGATTAGCAACTATTGATCCCCATAGTCAAAAAGAGCACACCGAAATTCATAAGTTTGGTGTTAATCAGGCTAGTCTTGACTGAGATACAGGCATTTAAAAACGTAAAAAAAATTTACAAAGAAATGTATGGAAAACCGGACAAATGCGGACAAAAGTCCCTGAGACCGTGAATTCCAAATTCATAGCAGAAGTAGGTGTACTGCGAAATTTGGAGGACTTACAATGGTAATTAAAACGAGGCACAATGTTATAAAAGTACAACGTTTGGATGCATGCAAGGGACCACACAATGACTAATTAAACTGCGTGGCTTGTTACTGCCGGATCTCTTGATCAAGAAATGCTTGTACCAGACATCACTCTAAGTGTTATAAAACCAAATTGATTGCAAGGCTGGTACTGCGGCAGAAGGGCAAAATTTATTGGTCTATATTTCAACTAGCAGAGCTAGTCTTCTTCAGGGCCAGTACTTAATACAGGAAAAATAACGGCTCTTAAATTTAAATATAGGTGATATACAATGGCAGTTAATGTTTAACTAATAAAAGGAACATGAACAGTGATATATAAGGTTACAAATGTAGATAACTGTATACAACACTAAAAATAAGGTAAACAGCCAACGTTCATTTCGGCGGTTCATTCCATTCGGTTTTAGTGTTTGGACTCTGTGTATCAGATAGGCCTCCCTTGCTTTCCTGCGTGTGGTATTGGATGTTGGTTGAAGCTCGAGTGAAATGAGTGTTTAAAAGTAACTTTAGGGCTCAGAAGGCAAGTTTTTATTGTTTAATCGATAGTTTTCCGTGTGTAATGACATCATTTTTATATCACACTTGCGTGTTAGAAGCATTCCGTTAATCCGGATCAAGAATAAAAATTTCCTAAATTCACGTTTCACAGAAAATATAATAAGTTAATCACGTATCATGAGAATACCCCTGTACGAACCTCAAATCAGCCGTCTCATTCTGTTTCTTGGGTTGTTTTCTTTCTCTGCAGAAGTCGTTTTATAAGTATTTTATTTTTTCATATATATGCTTATTTATTTGAACATTTTTTATTCACTCCCTCGCATGTAACAAAAATATTTATAAGAAATTAATTAACACGGGGAAAAATAATCATTAACTACCAAAGGTGAATTTAGCAATAACAGCCGGAAGAGTAGCAGTGATAAACCAGAACTTATAAGAAAAATTATGTCTGGTTGATAACAATCAACACTTGCTTTTACTGACGCAGAGCATTCAGATATTCTTCTGACAAAGGGCCGCGCTAGTTGCAGTCATCAACATCTCATCAGATTGCACCTGCTTATATCGTTTATGCTTATGTGCTGGTTTAAAGTAATTAAAATGTTTTTTTTTTTTCAATGTTCATGAATATATATTAAGATATGCACATGTTAAGGACGTTAAGCCATCTTTGAAATAAAAAAGTCATGGATACCTGAAATGTAGTGAACAAAGAAAAATCGGAGAATCAAACGTTCAGTGTAAGACTAGGTGTTTTCTATTAAGCCCTACAATCGCTCCTTCTTACCATATGCTTATGTTCGTAACGATGACTGGGACTTTTTGCGGCGATATGATAGAAAGGATCAGATGGAAGCCTTCCTTAATGGTTCAATACTTAATGCGTAATTTTCTAGAAGGAACTTATTTTTATCGTTTTATTGAAGCAATGCATAACTTTCGTTACTTTTCCACGAGCTAATTTTAACAGCGGTAGAAAACAAATTGACGCTTTACGATAAAAAAAAACATCTGCATTTTTGACGTAAAGCGTCCGATCGATATTCATGTTTTACGAGAGGACGTGCCATGCGACTTGAGAACTATCATAAGCGAGGCAAGTTTTATAAGTGTGTTTACGTCTGCATTACGTACGTGGTGACATTTTTAGGCCCAATGACATTACTCGTGGGCATCAGAGCTTCTGTTTGCGTCCTATCACAAAAAAAAAAAAATAAAGCTTTCCCAGGGCGACGAGAGCTCTGACAAAGGACCGCTTATGCCTGGTCTCTGATCGCAGTTTGTACATTGGTGCACAGACGCACAAAAAACACAAGGAAAAGAGGACATTGTGCCCCTAGATAAGGCTTTCTGTTAAAAAAAGTGAAACTTGATAGCAGGTGCTGAGACATTCATGGTGCGTTTAGGCAAAGTCTGAATGGTATGTTAATCATGGAATTTCTTTGCGATATTTTTTCACATAGAATAACATAGATACATATATATGCACAAGCGAGGTATTTATCTTGATAGCTGCCAGGCAACGCAACGAGGCCAGTACTAGATCCACTCTTAACAGGATTAGCCCGAGACTGTAGCGATCACGAGTGAAGAAACGCCCCTACAGAGTCTACAAAATTTGTGATGGAAAAAAATCTAGAAACAAGCAGAAACCAAACACAAAACAGAAGTCAACTTTAGAAAACTGAACTCATTGGTTCCCCAGAAAGAGAAATTCCCAAGAAGAACTGAAACATCGGTCTTGATACCATCACGCATGGGTGACGACGATAGCCCCTCACTAGAACGAAAGTTTCGCTTTCGCAAAAGGTCTTTCGAATTCCCGTTTGAGCTTTTCTATTTTTAGCGTAGTAACAGGTGCAGGGTGAATTTGGGTATTGCAAAATCATGAACACATTTGGGATACTTTCGGAATACTCTGGAATATCTCCGAAACACCACCAATATTTAAATACCTTCAAAAACATACTTTGGAAGGACGAAATATATAGTCCAATTCACTCGACGAAAATCCTGTTATTACTTATCAGATAATTCTCTTCACTGGACGTTACACAGGTTAGATTCTTTATATTTTCTGTTAACTTTTGTTGCTGAGCGAGCTAGCTAAATATGTACATATATGATAATTGAGTATCCAATGCACGTTGTATGCACCTTTCATCTCCAAAGATAAGGAGTTGACGCTGAAGTTTTTCTTCGTTCCTTCGTTCTTTCTTTAGACAACTGAATTCGATGTATTTTCACATTTGGTTTACGACGAAGATTTAGAATCGCTTTAGTTGTATATCTAAAAGATAGGCTTTAGTTTCCTGTTGTCTGACATTATTTATGTCTATCCGCCGTTAAGATGAATATTAATTTTTGCTGTGTTTCGGACTAGATTTTCTTGGCAAGTCTCTTTCTTAGAAATTATTGTTAATAGTTTAAAGCATGTGTCGTCTTTGTTCGCCATGCTGGTTGTCCGTGCTGAAATTTGCATCAAGCTGCTGTATTCGTCTATCATTTTCAATTTAACCGCTTCGCGATGAATTTCACTTTCACTTTCCTGAATTGTTTTGAAATAGATTGACGAGCTCTTAACGAATCAGAGCCGAGATGTCTCTCAGGACTGAGTAGTTCCTGTGAGTGTTTGTTGTCAGTGGTTCATTGAGCAGTACTATGTCAGTTGTGTAGCAAGAAATCGAATTGGCGAGTTTGTCGTTGTTTGAGTGAAACAACTGAAGTGAACCCCAACCCAAAAGGATAGATTTTACTGATATCAGTCAAACGCAAAATTCAACGCCACATCCGGATTTCATGGCCTCTACGTTTGTGAGAATTAGAAGCGGAAAAGTTCAAGACTTCTGTCAGCAGCACAGAAACGGCGGTGACAAACATGACAATAAAAGGCATGTTGGAAAACAAAATTATTTTACTTGACGTTTCGTATGTTTCGACGTACATCTTCAAAAGTGATCATTCAGAATACAAGTAACAACCTGATAAGTAAATAATAAACAATGACGATGAAAGAAGCTAAGAAAAATTTGCATATAAACGATGCAAACTAATAGATAGCTTTTCGCTGCTGACATTATCGTCTAGGGTAGGTTTAAGTTCCTGAATTAGTAGAGTCTCCCTTATACTGCAATGAGTATCAGATCGACTTTTTGCTAGCCTGTTCCAGGCTCTCGGTAGTTGGGAACGAGCGAAAACGAACGAGGAAAAAACGAGGGAGGACTAAGGCGAGGAGTCCTCCCTCATTTTTTCTCTCGCTCTCCCTTTATTCCCTCCCAACTTCCGAGAGCTTGGAACAGGCTAACCTGTTGCTAATAGTGGTCCCATTTTAAGTTGTGACTAGTTGACTTGACGTGGTCTGCGATAGCAGATGCATGACAGCTAGCCGGTACTTTTGTTCTGTCATGCAACCTCCGTTTTTTTTTTCCAACGTAGATATCCAGGCAGACCAAACAACTAGCCTTATAAACAACCTTTGACATTTGGGAACGGTTGGTCATATCTTTGTAGAGAAAAAATGACTTAATGCGATAAGCGCTTTGGAAAATCAACTTAGATCAATGCAGCCATGAAATTAATTAATGCTGTTTGGTAACAGTTTTACTTTGCACCCCTAAATAAGGCTGAACTATGATTGTTTCCTTTTTGAGAACTGTGGTGGCTGAATTCGTCGGTCTGTTTTACGTACTGTGTGTTCAAAGCATCATGAAAAATGTTGTAATGGCTTCTGCTGCTACATTTTATTGGCTAGTAGTTTTTTGCCTAGCCAATGTTATCCTGTTAACCTTCTTACGTCTAAAATACTGACAGAAGTATGTTTCGACATACATCTTCAGAAATGACCGTTTAAAATGTAACAACTACATTTAAATTTAAGGTAAGTAATTAACTATAATAAACAATGACAGAAGCTGAGAAAAATTTGCATATAAAAGATGCAAATTAATACAGATAAAGCTTTACGCTGCTGACATTATCATTTAGGGTAGGTTGGAGTTCCTGAATTAGTTAGGTTTGCGACGGCTTCATTTGGCTTGTTCTTGTTCTTGTACTTGTTCTTGTTCAGGACATCCGCTGTCGAGGATCTCAAAGGGCTTTTGCTGCAAAATGGCTATCCCCGGGGCATCATCACTTTTAATTTCAATGATGTCCAGAACAAGACCAACTGGGAGCAAGACAAATGAACCCGTTGCAACAGTCCCCAAAAATAACGTTATTATTTTATCACCTTATATAGGTCTCTATAGCACTCATATTACTAAGCGTCTAAAATCTTGTGTTAACCGTTTCTACTCTTTTGTTAATGTCAGTTATTTTTCAAAACACCCGGCGCATCAAATATTTTTTCCCATACAAGGACCGTCTCAACCGATCACAATTATCCAAAGGCATTTACTAAGCTAGTTTGGGCGTGAAAACGGGGCGAAGACTTCACGACCGGACAACGGAACACTTTTTTTAGGTTTCATTACCATTCCTCTCTGTTAACTATGGTCAAGGGTGTAAAATGTATGTTTTTAATATGTTTATCATCGCTGTTTG
>JAHPZR010001590.1:0-5000 GCA_019787425.1 Platygyra sinensis
TTCGTTCTTTCGTTCTTTCGTTCTTTCGTTCTTTCGTTCTTTCGTTCTTTCGTTCTTTCGTTCTTTCGTTCTTTCGTTCTTTCGTTCTTTCGTTCTTTCGTTCTTTCGTTCTTTCGTTCTTTCGTTCTTTCGTTCTTTCGTTCTTTCGTTCTTTCGTTCTTTCGTTCTTTCGTTCTTTCGTTCTTTCGTTCTTTCGTTCTTTCGTTCTTTCGTTCTTTCGTTCTTTCGTTCTTTCGTTCTTTCGTTCTTTCGTTCTTTCGTTCTTTCGTTCTTTCGTTCTTTCGTTCTTTCGTTCTTTCGTTCTTTCGTTCTTTCGTTCTTTCGTTCTTTCGTTCTTTCGTTCTTTCGTTCTTTCGTTCTTTCGTTCTTTCGTTCTTTCGTTCTTTCGTTCTTTCGTTCTTTCGTTCTTTCGTTCTTTCGTTCTTTCGTTCTTTCGTTCTTCTGTTCCTTCCTTCCTTCCTTTCTTCCTTCGTTCCCCCTTTTTTCATTTTTCCTTCCTTCGCTCCTTTGTTTGTTCGTTCCGTCGCTCCTTCGTTCCTTCCCTCATTCTTTTCTTCATTCCTCGTTCCTTCGTTCGTTCGTTCTTTCCGGCGTTCGTTCGGTCGGTTGGTCGGTCGGTCAGTCAGTCATGTCATTCACCTATGCATTCGTTCATTCATCCATTTAATTAATCATTTATTAATGCATTTTTTCGTTTGCTCGTCCCTTCATTCGTTGCTTAGCTCATTCGTTCATTCGCTTAGCTATGAATTAGTTCACATTGCCCTTCACATGCGAAACGATTTATTGAAAGAAACTCTCCCTTGTTTCGACTTATAATATAATAGCAGGAAGTCGCATTGTGGAAAATTTGATTTTAGTAGTTGCCATCTTGTTTACTTTGACTATTTTATTGCAATTTTCATTCGTGGAGACTTGTCCGTTACATCTGCCATCTATAGATCAGCATGGACAAAACAAACACTGAAAATAAATCAAATTTCTGTTGTCCAGTAACATGGTGTTTGCATGCCAAACTGAACAGCTTTTTGCTTCCCAGCTTCAAAGAACGGGAAATGCAAGATTTACCACCAGCTGTTGGATATCTGCCGAGATATGATGAAGACAGTCAAAAAGATGTACGGTACATATATGTATGAGCGATATCTATTCGCCAAGGAGAAAGATCGTTTCACGAGAAAACTCAAGCGGGTCAACAAACAGCTAGAGATCTCAGGTAAGTCTGATATTAAAGCTTTGTCTTATGTCAATGATGGTAACTGTTATTTGGGCAGTTCATTCGTCGTTTCTCCTCAGTTGCGTCACAGCAGAAATAACTAATATTGGCTTCCGTGATTGGATTATGGCAACAATTGATGAGGAAGACCAAATGCCAAATATATTTCACATTGTATAATAGCACGAAAAAGTACCCGACCAGCAGCCAAACCACTACTCTTACCAGTTTAGTAAGGTACAACGGGAGCTTTGGTGACGAATTTTTTTGAAATCACGGTGTTGCCACGAGCATCTTTCATCGCTTCCAAATGGTAAAAAAATTGTCGCCTGACATTTCGCGCGCTTTTCTGGCAATGACGTCAAAGGCAAACAAGTGGTCACTGCGGGAAACGGAGCCTGTTGCCCGTGACAACAACATACTGAAGTTGAACGTTAAAATCTGATCACCAAACGTTTGTCTCGCCTACTCAACTGGTAACCGTAGTAACCCCAGACTATATCTTAAATTCAATTATTTACAGCTGGACACCCCTTTATATTTAAAAAGCGTACCTTAGAGCAAAATCTATGGATCAAAGATTCATGCTAGAGCACTATGGGCAAAACATAGGCATGCAAATAGCAACAAAGTAATTATTGTTGGTGACAAAACAGGTGTACTTACAGCTCAGCAGAACATTCGAGCAATGGCAAAAATTAAGTTACCAAACAAAACCTCCTGGCTTGGTATCTATCGAGACTTAAGCTCTCGATCAAGCTGACCCCGCGAAAGAAAATTGAACTTGAAGTTATCCACGGTTAAAAAACACAATAACACACGCTTTATGCATTCTTTCAAGGTTTGACATTATCTTTTCGAGAATGCTTAGGAATCTAGTAAGTCACTTAACTGAAAGAAATGAACTAAAGTGAGTTGTTTGCGATAATCGGTTCCAAACGTTACCGTACTGTGAGTATATTTTTAGCAAATAGTTTCTGCACTTATTGCTCAAACTTTGAGCGGAATTCGTCTTAATACATTCGCGCACTTCTAGCTCTTCAGCCCTTTCTCCCTTCCCTCACCTCCCTCAATCTCTCTCCCCACCCTCCCTAGAGTCAATTTGTACAGGCAACATTAAGTGACCCGACTTCACCATGAAATCATCTTAATAATGAATCTTTCTTTTTTGGTAGCTAAGCAAGTTTCTGGTACTGAAGACCAAATGGAAAGGATTCAACGAAGTCTTAATTTTGTCAGCGATGGTGAGACAACGAATATAAGTCAGGAGCCCATCCGATAAGGAGCCTCCATGCTGCATTCTATAATGTAGAGTCAACCCTTTACCGTATCATTCTATTTTTACAACTGTAGTTAATGCAAGTGTCTCTTGGTTTCCCGCCAAATGTCTTGTTTCCGCAGATAGAAAATGCAAAATAAAGGGCGAAAGGAGGATCTCAGTCTTTGTTTAAACAAAGAATGGTCTCAGCTGGGATATCACCAAATGGGTATCGTAAAGGGTTGTGTGAAAACTCCCACAAGATCTGTTTCTAAAAATAGAAAGACACGGTAAAGGGTTGACTCACAGGACTGGGTAATGGGCTCCTGCCTAAGTCTAGTACGCGTTTTTTCGCAAAGTTTACCTCGACTCAGAGTGATGGCACAATGTCATTTCGCCCCAGAGAGTGTGGAGTTCATAATAGAAAATTGACCAGTTTTGAAACAGCACTAAACACAGTAAAAATCGCTAGGACAGTAAATTATAGTGTTCACCAGTAAACAATTTTCATTTTAATGGTTACATACCATAGCGTTTACTGAACCAGAAGACTCAAAAGTTAGATTCACTAGGTTGGGAACTCGAGATTTTTATCGCGTGATAGTTGGTCGATGACGCTGCAGACTCAGTCAGCTATTACGAACACTGAAAGAACGCTAGTCGACTCATACTAAAACAGAATAGGCAGTTAATATCGTAGCCAATCAGAGAACGGCACTAATTAAAGAACGTCGGTAGATTTATACCAAAACAGAATAGATAGTGAACAGCGTAGCCAAAAAGGAACGGCATTCGTGATAGAACGCTGTAGATTTATACTAATCCATGGTAGGCAATACAGCGTTAATGTACTACTCTTAAAGTAGCTGCCATTTGAGAGGTCGCTGATTTCTGTTCCAATAAAAGAGACGTTGACTTGTTTCCTAGGTGTACAAAAATGGAGCAAGAAATGTGACGCTGCATTGAAGCATCAAGAAACTATCAGTGTTAAGGCCTGGGTCAAGGCTATGGATGGAAGAATTACATCTCTGGGCGGAGAGGGAGTGGAGCGATTCTTGGGAAATCTGTTTCGCGCATTTGATGGGTTGTTTGAGAGTTCATCCCTACCTGCAAAGGCAGCTGGGAAGGCCATTACCATCATGCAAAGAGTGCGTCGAATCAAAGCGGTTAGTCATAATAGAAGACTAAAAGAGTGCATGAGTCAGTCAACTGAGATTTGTGCCTTCAATTTGACAATGGTTTATCGATTGGTGTGGAAATATTAGGCAATAATACAATAATCTAATAAGACGATCGACTTCATGGTATTGGATACGGCAGCTGATTTTTTTTTAAAGACAGGGACGTTGGGAGGTTAATCAGTACTATGCTAAAGAAGATAACCGCATATACTAAAGATCTCAGTCAAGGAATTTTGAGTTATTTTGGCCGCGTAGAAAATTACTTTTAAATCGAAGGAAGCCTTAAAATGTGATTTTGATAAGACAGAAATACGCCAAAGAAATAATAATAAACCATAATGGAACAAGGATGGTTCAGGATGGAGAAGATTACATCAAGGATTAGAAATCACGAACAAGAAAAATTTAGTCTAAACTTTTCAATATGAGCGAACGGTGACTAAGGAAGCTTCTTTAGACTACAGAACAAATAATTATCTCGCCACTAATGCAATGTACAATGCACTTTTCCGTAACTCTGTTTTTTTGTCTTTTCTCGATCTTTCTCCTTCACATACAATGATAAAATCGTTTCAATCAGATTGTTGCGACGAACATACACGAACATAAAGTCTTCGTAGAGACCATAGAAGGAGGGTGAAAGAGTTATTCCCTCGAAGGACATTCCGTCTGCCATAGTGAAACGATAGGACTACAATTAGCTGCAATACATTTGAGTAAAATTCTAGTTTGCGTTGGGTCATTGCCGTAGCACATGAAACCAATAGTATGTTTGTTCATTTAGTCTTCGAATTAAGCCTTAACTGTGTTGATTGTTAATTCTCTTTTTGTACAGGCTTTTGACCAAATCTTCATGAAGGATATCACGTTAGGACGAGCCAATTACCACGCAGACAGAGTCCTGTATGACATCGCAGAAATAGCTGATATCAAAATTTACTGTCACAAGAAAAAATAAGCCAAACACGTTTATCATCATATATATTTTGTACAATATGCTGACCAGATGCTGGATTCAAGTATCGTCCCATTTCAGTCACAAATTCCGCAGTCTTCGCAGTGGGTTTCCATTCCATTGTCATGGCAACATTGGAGTATTTGAGTTTTTTGTCGGCAGATACAATAATTTTAGAGAGGGGGTCGTCGTCCGCTGGGACAATGGGAATACTGCACAAGACAAGTCTGTTATTAGTAATTAACTGACCACACCACTTTGCCACAATCTAGGATGCCGGGTTATGTCACATTATAGAGTTTATTATTTAAGAAAAAATGTTCATCGAATGATGACACAATTTCATTCAGGACTGACCTGAGGAAAAAATATATTTCCTTTTCTGCACAA
>JAHPZR010001590.1:10000-86707 GCA_019787425.1 Platygyra sinensis
AGTTTCCCAGTTGAGAGTGGGTGTTTATATGAAGGAAATATGGCATAGCTGAGTGATGATGAGTAAAGTCGCTTAGCACGTCCTTACAAACTCACTGCGGAATTGTAGGCTCTCGTGATCAAGAGAGAGAGAGAATGTTATCAGAGGATTACGAGTTATTAGAATGTCGTGACGTTTAATATATTAGTTTGAAGGAAAAAGAAATAATAAACACATCTGTTGCAAGAAAGAGGTGGGGACAACATATCGTCATTTCACTTTAATCAGCTCTGCACCCATGTCAAACATCACGCCTAGCCTCTATTGACATTCACTTTGCACCGCGCAATACAGAATCCTTTACGCTTCAAAAAACGTTTTCATTAAAATCGGTCACCATTATTTTTGACTATTCTTAGCCGGTTTCTAAATAGCTCGAGAAGCACTTTCGTAGAGGAAGTCTTTTGAAATAATTTGAATGCAGGTCGCGCCGTGTTTGTTTTGGCGTGACGCCGATGTCGCCTGGGAGGTCATCAGAGTTGACTGGGAACTAATGCACCCCGAAGTTGCGAAGTTTGAGCTTACTGGTATGAGAATCCAGAATGTTTCCGGGTGCATATTTATCGCAAGGTAAACAATCGATGTAGCAAACTTTGGTTGCCATCGCCACATTCAACCCTTCTTTGATTCAAAGAACAAGGATATCGTGTGAAAATTCTGTGTACTTCGAGTGGAGCTACGATATGAACTGACTACGACATCCGGCAATAGACGACACGACTTCGTCATGATTTCGAAACACCTTTTGTGTGTTCTTGTCTTCTTCGTTAACTTGAACTGCATTCCTGCTAGCGAAACCTACAAGTCCATCATATGGGATCCCGAGAATCCGTTGTAAGTAAGGTTTTTCGTGCGTGTCTGTGTGTTTGTATGTTGCTTGGCTTAAAGTTGTGATAAGATTTCGTCTTTATTTCCTCGATTTTAATAGTTCATTATGGCGTCGATGAGGTGTTACTAATACTCTATACTCTGAAAGTCTATCTACCGCTTTTCATTCATCGCTTGCTTCTTATTGCTTTATTCTGATCTTTACGTTTGCCTTTGTGGTATTTTTCTTGATAACTCATTCAGGATATTAGGTGCCTGAATCATGACGACCAAACTCAAGCCTATATTTTCTTTAAAGCTTGTATTACAGAGAATTGCGGTTTGAGCGCCCTAAGGTTCGAGCGCCCCTGGTTTGAGTGCCCCACATCCTTGTTCTAGCGCCCCACATACAAATTCTAGCGTCCCACATACAAGTTCTAGCGCCCCACATACAAGTTCTAGCGCCCCACACATACGTAAAGTAAAATATCGAAAGTAACTAGCCTGCGTAGCTGGCGGGATTCGGGAGCGAGCGATATTTTGCGACGGAGCCGCCATTTTTTCCCTCGCGTCTCGCGAGGAAATTTGCGAACGGTGATGCCGCGAGTGAAATTTCAACTCGACTTTGAGTGTATAAGTTTTGTTGTGTTTCGTTGGGTATTTATCGAGATCGAGCTCAATTTATTTGTTGACTACAAAACTTCTTTCACTTTTGTGTTAGCTACATGTACCATTCGCGACCCACGCCGATGTACAGTTTCGTCGCCTACAATGATGTGGACGCAGTATAAAGGTCGAGCGAAAAATATGATTTACCCAAACACACATAAACATTTACTTACAAAAAAGATTTATTGAATTCATTTAATCATATGTTTAGTTAAACGTTTACTTACAAAAAAGATTTATTGAATTCATTTAGTGGGGCGCATAAACTAGCAGCACGGGGCGCTGGAACCAAGATGTGGGGCGCTCAGACCTGGGGCGCTAGAACTTGGGGGCGCTCAAACCGGATACCATTACAGACCAGAGAGAAGTGATCGTGTTTCGATCTTGTTCAAACCCGTCTATGTAGGAAGTTTTCATAGACGTTCACTTTCGCAGAAATCCTTGTCCATATACGCACTTTAACATTCAGCTATCAGTTGTGGATTGAAATTCCTGAATTGAGAAGGTTAAATATACAGAACTTCAAACACGTCAAGTACTTTTTATCCTTAATTAGATATGGAGTTAGGTTGTTTATTTTGTGTCCTGTTTATTTTTAACTAAAGCCATTAACAGATTCTTGTTCTTACATGTAAATTGTTTGTGAGCTTTTAGCTGTAGAATTCTATTCTCTATCCTACTACAGTGTAAAACTAGAAGCGTTTTTGGGAAAAACTTAAATTGAGCTACATACATACATGTATTACCCTGGTATTTGTCATTTGAGCTTGTTGAAGATATATTCATACGTCTTTGTATCAGGGAACAGAAATGAGCCCAGCCTTGCTGATGACCTAGGTTTAAAGGAGCTATGTCACTAATAAATGGTTTGAAAAGTTTAGCCTAAATTTTTCAAATCCATTGTTTGTAATCCGTGTCAATCTTCTCCATCCTTAACCATCCTTGTTCCTTTATGGTTTATTATTACATGTATCTCTTTGGTGTTTTTCCACCTTTGTGAGGCATTATTTTCAAGTTTCCTTTAATTTAAAGGTAATTTTGTCGATGGTCAAAATAACTCAAAATACCGTGACAGAGCCCCTTTAAAATCAATAGATTATGCAGAAGTTTTCAAATACTACATTGACAAATCATGCAAACCACAGTTTCCGTCAATAACTTGCACGACTGATTTCCAAGTATCACAGTAAAGAAATCAGTGAAGAGTGGCAGTTCTTTTAAATCAACCACAAATCGAGTCCTAAAAAGGAGTTGTGGTTTCTGTGATCAATCAAGTGCTTGAATGACACTAATGAGAAATTGTTTCACTCCAAGAAAGAACAATCAAGGGGGGTATTAAAAAAAATTACTAATATTGCTCAATACTCTTGCTGGCTTTGTGGAATATAATATTATTTCAAAAGTAGCATGTTTAAATTTAGGAAATTTGTTTCACGCTTTCTCAGTTCCTTTTTGATTTAAAGTTCCTAATTGCCTTGATTCTAGCCAAGCAAAGCGTGAATATTATTCATGCTTTAAAATATGAGTGTCTGCTTCCTTGTTCATCAGTTTCAGTTGAATAAGCAAGTTTTGTAGCACTTCTTATAAACGTTATTTGCTTTAAACGGACCCAAATTGTAAAGTGAATGAAATTCTAGACGAATAATATTGTGCAGGCTAAAGACATGGGGCAAGTTTCCATGAAAGCAATGAAAAACATACAAAAAGTGCAGCTATTTTGACAACAGAGGAAACCAAGACCGCATTAGCAATGAGAACAGCACCAAACAAAAGGTTTAATTAGCATAATTAGTTATGTATGTGCACCATAAATCTTTGTAAATTTCTTTGTCATCCTTTGCACAACTCGTAACAATGTGAAATGACTAAGTTCTATGTATTAGAGAATGAAAACAACAAACAGCTCTTTTTTTATATTTTTATTTGGAAATGAATGCTGGCATTACATATTTAGCTTGGGCAAGCTCTGAGATCAATAGGCACTCTGAACAGATCTAGACAATATAAACAAGATTTGAAGGCATTGTCCTCGAGATTGCCATCCCTGTTACATATATTATACAGAAGCCATACATGTATCTAGGTAAGAGGAGCATTTGAATGATTCAAGCCTAAATGCGTGCTGTTCATTAGCAAAACTACATGTGCACACACACTGTTTCTCATTGTCTGTTTGGCATCCATTATGCAACAAGACTGCTAATACATGTACACTGAGTGCATGTAATAGTCACTTGTTACAAATCTCCTTTAGTACCTGCACCCAAATTAGATTTGACTTGCTTTAAGAATCTCTCCTTTTGGGAACTTTCATTATACAGACATCTCTATATTGGTAACAGGTTGCTTACGTGTCCAATGTGTATTATAGTTCCAGACAAACCAGTGAAGTGAAGTGTGAAGTGAATACTTTATTTACCCTCGGATTGTAGAGTAGCTCTATATGAGCTAATATCTCTGAGCATTTCACAGTATAACAACCAAGGCCAGACCACAACACCGGGAACTTCATATGATTTCAACTTCTTTATTTTGTACCTGAAATGTCAACTAATTTTGGAGTGCCACAAAACGCAACTTTTTGGATTAAAATATCCAAAAAGTTGCGTTTTGTGGCACTCCAAAATTCAGCATGCAAGAAGATCATTTAGTAAGCTCGTGATCTGCGTGTGGTGTCTTTTGGCTATCAATATTGGATTTTAAATCAAACATAGCACCGAGAAGCTAAGAGAGTTGAAAATACGATGCTCAGCGGACTATTTTGGACAAAATTTGAGGTGCTTGGATAGCTGATGAAACACTGTCTCGAGTGTTTGATGTATGTTCTCAATTAACAGAGAAGTTAAATTGTCAAAATCTATGCTAATTAAGACCAGCTATTCAAACTTCCCTCACCGTTGTGGTGTTCTTTGTTTTAACTTGATGAATTATTTATGAGTTGGAGAAGGTATGATCTTGGTCCAAGGTTATTTTCAGCCTCTTGAATTTCAGAATAGAATGAAATTTCTGTAGATGATAAAAGTATCACTTCTAACGTCCTTCAAATGTCATAATGATAAATGCCTTTAAATTTATTTTGAAGTGTTTTGGTGAACTTGGCTTTTTGGGTGCCCTCGTATGTGTGGAAATTTAAGATGTTTTCCCAGTGAAGCGCTTGAGTATTGTTACTTGTGGTTCAACCAGCATAAAGGAAATTACCGTCTGTGATATAGGTTCAGTCGTTATAAGTGTTTACCTTATTCTAATGCGACAAGGGAAAGAAAACAACATGTGCAAGTCAGATGATCTAAACTGAGACAGAGACTGCCAAATCTCAAAGAAGTCTTAAATGTCATAGTGAGTGTCCCAGTTTTGAATAATCTTTTTTTGTGATAAATTTATGTGCATCTTGGAAGGAACAATGTCTCCTGCAGATATTAATTCCCTTTTCATTTTAGTAATTTCGATATACTGTAATTATAATTTAATAACTATACAATTCATTTTACAGATGGCCTGTATCACATAAAGTGATTTTCGGCTCTCACTTTTATTTCATGATGATTGAAGATACAGTGATGTTTTTTTTGTCAAAATGTACTGTTGTACTTTGTATTAGTTTTAAATTTGAAGGTTGTGGACTACATTCTTTGATATTTGTGAAACTGACAAATAGTGTCCTACGTGTTCGTCATATGAACTCATAGTTCATTTAGAACCACAGAATTATATTAATCATGTGAACAGGCATTGGTAAATTGTTTTCAACACATGGTATACATGTATAATAATAGTTTGATTCAAATACATGTAGTGTGGGTTTAAAAAAAACTGGTCAACATTCGATATGAAAGTAACAAAATGTTATTAATAGCTAATAAATGTGCACAATCATCATGATGGAATGCATTTTTTTCATTGAATAAGGCAAGTTGGTTCAAGTTTGAAATAACAGAGAATTTGAAATTACTGAATTTTGTGATAACAGCACAACTTGCACGCTCATTGGTTAATTTTTCTATCGTCAATAAGCGGACAGACATGCGAATTTATAATATATGCAATGTGGCAACAAGCGAGAGCGGACAATAATTATTTGACTGTTTATTATCGTAAAAAACAAACGGATGTCAGTTATTCATGCGTCTGTCCTGCTATAGACAGTGAATTTTGCCATAACATTATTAAAGTAGTCTACGGGTCCACTCTGCTATTGCCTTGTGGATCCACAGCTAATTTGACAATGTTATGATGAAATTCATGATCAATAA
This sequence comes from Platygyra sinensis, assembly GCA_019787425.1. Lineage (NCBI taxonomy): Eukaryota > Metazoa > Cnidaria > Anthozoa > Scleractinia > Merulinidae > Platygyra > Platygyra sinensis. The sequence goes on from JAHPZR010001590.1 coordinate 15,766, forward strand.
CAGGACAGACACATGAAAAACTGACATCAGTTTGTTAAGGTAGCATCCCACCCCAAATGTGACCATTTTGGGGAAAAAAATATTTTACGATAGCAAGATAGACCTTACTCCTATCTTTGTTTTAAAAAAAAAATTTGAAAAAATATTTTTTCTACGGGAAGTTATGGAAAAAATAGTGTTTTCTTCACTAATTGATGTTAATAGAATGTTGACAAGTCACTGTAACAATCTGTTAACACATCATTATTATCTTACATACCATCCTTGTTTCGACACACAATTTTGTCACGGCCAGACCACGCAACAATATTTTCGCGCTGTTGCCATGTCTTCAAGAAAAAAGCGAAAGCGATCGAGCTGCCCTTTTCTGTTAAGGAGAGCGATAAAAAGAAAATAAGAGAAATTGTTTTGACATCGACAAGGATTGGGCTGACAAACTTGCCGCTAGCGACAAAGGGTCTTATTATACGCAGCACGAGTTCGAGGTTGTTGCGCCGGGCAATTGTGTACGTGGCGGTAATTTTGTGGCTCTATTCAACAGTGCTGATCATATAGAGCAGAAAGCAATTTGTATTGTTTCCTATCCAGTTTATTACCATTCTTACCCAGCTGTTCGCATCTCGGGAAGCATTACAGCCTTGGGGTTTCTGTTTCACTAGAGTCAGTGGTAGTTGTGTGATTCCCTCCCTTGTGCGTTCGGCATCGCCTCTTATTCCTCTTATTCCTCGGTCACCTTTTTCCTCTTTTCGTTTCTTAAGGCATTTCTAACATCGTTTTGGCCTATTCATATTACAAATTACTAGTCAGAGGAATGAAACTCCAGAAACTGGGATGAAACACTTTCAATTCTACAGTAACAACTTACCTTCGGAGCGACTGACTAGCAGCAATGCCTGGTAAAACTGAAATGGAGAGTCAAATTCCTGCGCGGAACAGTATTTGACATCTTGTCTCGTCAGCATTTGAGCGCTATTGTTATGAAGTAAGTTGAGCCGTTTGTTTGTAAACCACAGGTAATTAGGTACTAATTACTTCCACGCCTTGTTGTTTTAATCCCATTCAACCGGAAGAACGTCTCTGAAACTTTTTTGCTCTTTTTCCTGAAACTATATTTTCAAGAAATTGGGCGCACATTTTAAGTTCGCGTGCAGCAAATTTTCAACCGTTTTAGCTCAGATTTGGGGAGAATGTTCCTATATAATGTAGCTCAAAAACCGTGTCGGCGTTTTTGATTTTTGCCTTTCTTTCTAGAGTTATAAACAAATGAAGGAACAGAAGCGATATTTTTTCGAACCCCGAAGTTTAACCGGGCGTAAAAAACAAACCAGGCAAGATATCAAAATTCGCCGACACGGTTTTTGAGACAAAGGTGTTAAGAACTCGGCGCAATGTCTGTCTCTTCCTTTTGATCACTTCCAACTGCACAGGAACTGAATATTGCAAGCCATGTACTTTTGTAAACGATCACTATATTTTTAAGACATTTATCTCTTTCTTTCAATAAATACGGTATGGTAATGTTCATTTATTAAGCTTTCAGAAAATATATAGTTTAATTGTTAGGGTTTTTATGTAACGTCTCGCCTTGAAACGGTGCGAACGTGAAGCGGTCATTTGGGGTGGGATGCTACCTTAATTTGAATTATTGGGATCCAACTGGACATACAGTCTGTACATACACATGTACACAATCTACCAGTATCGTGTATTTATCTAATGCTGATTTTCCAGACTTTTGAGTATTAAAATATGACTATACAATTAGTAACTTCTTGATGTCATTACTTTTTTCAATTCCAGTTACTATCAAGTGTTACACTAGCTTGATTAAAGTGTGACTACACTGTTCTAAAGTACAAAATTATTATTATTATAATATATACTAGAAGGGCGACAAACTGTATCTTATTCTGTGTGATAATTAATAAATTTGCATGTAATTTCCATGGCTTTCTTCTCTTTGCAGATTTAGTGTTGGAGATGCCAGCAACTGCCCCTACAAATACAAGCGCCTGAAAATCCATTCTGCGTCAAAAATAAAATTTATTTGTCCAAATGTTGCTACTGTCCTGCAGACCACTTCAGATGAAGTTTCAAAAACGAACAAGTATGAAAACCTCTGGCTGTTGTACAACAAAGAGAGCTTTGATAAATGTGACACAACACTAGATATAAATGTTACTGAGCCTGCCATCCGTTGCGATGAGCCAACACAGCTACAATTCCATGCTATTACTTTTCAAAGATTTGCAGCATATGAAGATGAGCCTGCATTTAAAAAAGGACATTATTATTACATTATTGGTGAGTGACAACAAAATAATTCACCTAAGTTAGACTAGTGTAATAATTGAATATTATTTTTCAGACGAGTTTTATTAAATGTTTTCATTGGGAGGGCTCTGGTTTTCACTGGCGAGCAAACCTTTTGGAAATAAACTTCATAATAAGGAAAACTTCTTTTAGATGCTCAAGCCAGGCTGACAAAATCATTCATATATAGCAGGTTAATTTGCGTGGTGCAGCGTTTTCTTTAAGTTTTTTAGTAGCCGGAGTTCTGTGAAAAGTAGGCAGTTGTGGGACCTGATAAACATCATCTCCTCAACATATCTTGACTCATGAAGCAATGAAAGTAGCCGGCAAAACCTGGCAAAGAAGCCAGCGAACTTTGCCGGCTGCAGGCTCTTTTATACAACCCTGGTAGTGTCTAGCCCTAATGACGCCCCAGAGGAAACTAATAATTGTTGTGGAAGACTGTCCACTTGAGAGATACAGTAATTGAGCGGAAATTGGACAATAAGGTGTTGTAACAGTTGATAAAAGTGTTGTTTTTTGTCACTAACTTGTGCATTGTAGCAAGACATTTCGGCTAACTCTTAAGCCTTCATCTGTTATTTAAAGCTTTAACTGTTGAATGCTTAAGAGGTAACCGAAACGTCTTGCTACATTAATATACAAGTCAGTGACAAAAGACAACACTTTTATTGACTATGACATCTCTGGACTACAATTACTCCATTTTTAAGGTGTTGTAACATTGTCACATTCCTGGGCACTACATCAACATTCAAGAAACGGAAATTTCTCAATGAAAAGAAAATGCACATGCCATATATGCTAATGAGCAAAAATTTTGACTCAATAAGGTCTAGTAAGCTTTCATAAGCGACCACCTCCGCTAAACGCGACCACTTAAACACGGAGCGATCCTATCAAAGGCAAGGACACGCCCCCTTGAAGCACTTTGTTGACTTTCCTGTGCAATGGTAAAAGCCAGAATAACAGTCGCATAACATAGAAGTCGTGGAGAAATAGCGTTTTTTCCTCAAACCAACGGAGTCATTTATGTAGAATAATATAAGGTAAATAATAAAAATACAGTGAAAATAAAACTTATATTAACACTTAAGATGATGGCTTTGGAAGACCAAAAACGATGAATTATCTTCGTCGTCACTGCAAGTGGAACATTCAAATTTCGCCGCTAACTAAAATATGCTGAGAACCAAATGAAATCTCGTAATAGGTGATTTTGGTCAGCCTGTGAACACAGACGGATTTTGGTGGGGCATTTAAAATTATTCAGGTTTGTGAGCATTCCATGGATGATGGTGCAAACAAAATGCAAATTGAACAACATTGAGTTATTCCTCAACCTGTTCCATATTCAGAGCAAAGAAATTGAAACAACAACTACTATGAAGAAACAACAGAACTTGAAAAATGGCAAAGTGAGATTTTGCCTGAATATTCAGGGTTCGTACAGGTCATGGAAAACCTGGAAAGTCATGGAATTTTACAATTTCATTTTCCAGGCCTGGAAAGTCCTGAAATTTAGGTGCAGGTCATGGAAAGTCATGGAAAATCAGTATGTTTTCTATGAATGAAAGGCTTTAAGATCCAAAGTTGAAAAATTAACTGGCAAGTCCAAAAAGCAAATGTAATTACAGCTGAATAAATGATTGTTTTGATACTACTGCCGGAGGGAAATAGCTTAACTTCGGTCATGGAATATTTCAAAAAGCCATGGAAAAAGTCATGGAAAGTCATAGAATTTTGACAGGTCATAAGTGTACGAACCCTGATATTGACGTTAGAGAGGAAATGGAAGACTCAAGGCTGAATGCCATAAAACAACTGATTACATGTACGTTCGTAAAAGGTCGACTGAATTTTAGCTGCAAGAGTACAACAGCAGCTAATTTTGACGTTACGGAATCTCTTTTAGATAACTGGCTGAAGAATAACCATATTCCGGAAATAAAATATATTACCTTCGCAGTCTGTTTGTATTTTTTCATGAATTTTAGTTTTCAAATTTATTTTGCAACTGCAGAAAACCGGCAGAAAAACAGAATCCTTATGTGCGCTAAAATTAGACTTCAGTGAATAAGCCAATCAAATGGGAGCATTGGCCATCCGTTGGGATTTGTGACTGACAGGCTGAACACCTCAGCCTCGTTATATAGGATCGCTCCGTGTTTAAGCTTGACATTTTGGGTGGTCGCTTACCAGAGGTGTACATGGTTTCAGGGTGTCTCCAGAAAATACATGTAAGTAAAAAAATTTTAAAAGGTGTGGGAAATGCTCTGAGAACGAGGTCAAAACATTGGCAAAGTTAATACAGGATCTATCTTTTATATCATAGAGCTGCTGTTCTAATACTGGTTCCTAAAAATTTCTTGAATTACCAAGTTTAACTCAAGAATGGTCTTGGACTCTATAAAGTTTAAGAACATATTTTCTTGACTCCCTTACTGATGCAGCATTTGATGTTTTTTTTTCAGCAACTTCTAATGGAAAATTAACAAACATAAATGACACAAGTGGAGGTCACTGTGATGACACTGCCAAAAATGTTTCTATGAAAATCGAAGTTTATGTTTGCAATAATACAGAAGGAGAAGGTTAGTTTTTCAGCATGTATATCAACCAGCACTATGATAATTAAGCAATTCTCAAGAATACATGGGGTCTGAAAAACTTGAATTCCAGCTTGGCTGTAGACCAGTATCAACCAGCACTATGACAAGCAATTCTCAAGAATACATGGGGTCTGAAAAACTTGTCTGAATTCCAGCTTGGCTGTAGACCAGTAGCTGTTAAATTTTGCTTGCCTTTAGGTTGCTCTTTTAATGACTTAGCTGGCAGACTACTTTCCTGATCCTTTGCCCATTAAGCAAGTGGGAATGAAAAGTTACGTGATGGTGGCACAAGCAGAGAGAATTTGCATTTTGATAACTCACAGTTAGCAAGTTGTAAGAAATAGAAAACATGTTCTTCTGGTTTCTATTCAGTTATACAGTCAAGTAGAAACACTCGAAAAAGTTTGGGAGAACTCGAAAAAGCTGTGGAAACACTCTCCTGTGGCTCATGTTAATTCCCATAGCATTTCTAGTCTCCCAGTACAAGTTTTTTTCTTAATTATTAATAAAAACCTTTACTTTGTAATTTAGACCTTGATCGACTGGCCACTTAACACTACAAAGTACCACTAGGAGAATGAAACCAAACATTGATTGAAGATTGATTGATTCAAAGGATATCATTACTGGATTAAGCTTGATCTTTCGTTGATCCTTGCTTTGTTGATGACATCAGGTTCATTATTCTCCCTAACTGTTACCCAGGTCTTTAAAAAACAACAAATTACAACATAGATTTACCTACAGCTGTAAGAAAAATATATCGAAACAGATCCAGGTTTGATATTCACAGATATGTGCCTATGAAAGCTGTCCATGGCCACTGAAAAATAGCAAATGCCAATTGGGCAAGTTTGCCTTGCAAAAAATTAAATAAAACAAGGAAAAATGTGGAAGAAATGGGACCTACACAGGTCTGTATAAAACACATACAATGGAAAAAATTAATTAGCAATGGCTGATATCAGCTAACTTAATTATTTTCAGGTAAAAAATGGAAAGTGCAGTTCCTCTTACATAGTTACCGAGAGTCTCTAATTCCCTCTAATTTTCTTATTTTCATGTTTGTTTTTGCTGTAGATGAAATGTGTAAAGAAGGTGTTGGTGAACTGACATGCCCATATGACACTTCATCAAGCTCATCTGAGTCCACACCGACACCTTCCACTCCACATGTTACAATATTAAGTACACCCTCTGAGGCAACCACCACCCAGATACCCACACTTACAAGTGTGACAACAACTTCTACAGCTTGGGCAACTACTAGTTCTACAGCTTCAGCAACAGTAAATGAGACAAATAATACAGAAAAACAACAAGGAGAAATGGGATCTCGAAAGGGTGATTCAAGTGAAGACAGTAAAAGTAAGCCTTCTCAATACTTCAAAAGTGCATAGCGTGCAAATTTATGAAGGTGAAGAGTCATCATCACAGTAAATTTTCCAATTTAAGCAACTGGAATGAAGAAGCCTGAAAAAAAATTTTACTGCGATTTTTACTGTATTTACTGCGATGACCACTCTTCACTTTCATCTACAACCGCAGTACAAATATGAATTATTTCATATACCGTAAACACCGGCGTATAAGCTGCACTCGCAGATAAGCCCCACCCCAAGTTTGGGAACTCAAATTTTGGAAAAAAAATTTGGAAAGAAATTAAAATAAATCGAAAGTGGAGTCTTAAGAAAGATGTCAGTTATGTACATTCATTGTTTCCTCTAAAAGTTTCTAAATTTGAACAGGCCAACCCGCACATTAACTAACAATTTAAACAGAGAATACTGGAACTCTTACCTATAATAATATTTTAGCTCTGTAATGGTATGAAAATCTGACTTAGACATAAATTTGATCTTTCTCTGGTATTTTAAATCCATTATTTTTCATTATGTCGACCGTTTCTCGATATAATTTACATACAACAACATGAACGCTTCGGTTTCGGTTTATTCGTTCTTAGCTTAGTAACCAGGCAATTGATCAGAAGTTGGAAGTACTGGGAACGATGCAGTTTACCTTGCGTATTTTCGCTCGCTCGTTGAGGGATTGATTTCTGTCAAAGTGAGCGGCCATCGGTGGCAATGTAAACAACTTTCTGGTGGAAAGAGATTCCCTGCGGAGTGACATTCAGCTGCTCAAGAAAGGCAACGTTAAACCGGTTAATATGAACAAAAACGGCTGTTTTCGCCATAATAGCCACCAAACTCGCAAAAGCAAAATACTGTGGTATAGTCTTGTGAAGTTCTTATCATTTTGCTACACAGGTCCATTGAGATTGTAAAATTTTTGCTGAAAAGTGTTATTTTATTCAAGTTTATGGCATGGTCTTCAGATGTTCTCGCAGATAAGCCGCATCCCCAATTTGATACCAAAATTTTGAGCAAAAAGGTGCGGCTTATACACCGGTGTTTACGGTATACCTCGTACAAAATAAATAAATAGATTATTTGTTGTTAACTAGGTCCCTTTGTACATCTCTATTCTAACAAAATAAAATTATTATCTTGTGACTCAGTCATTTCTGACAGAGGGCATAGATTGTGCAACTCAACTCATGCTACCCTTGGAATCAGTGTGTTCTGCATTTAAAGAAAAGAAAATATAAAGATATTATGTAATTTTCAATATTTTTCCAAATTAGGTAACATGGCTTTAATGGTTCTGGGTGTTGGACTCCAGATGGATAGGTCTACTTAACATATATCTCCATAGTCCCTCTCACCTCCTTGTGGTGTAGAATGGTAATTTGGGAACTGTCAAAGCATGTGGATGACCTGTTCTGGACTAATTTCTCACAAATTGAAGCTAGGAATCCTCTAAAAAGTCAATTGAATCATGCAGCACAAACCAAAATTAGAACCGACAGTGTCAGCCTTGCATGGCCCTTAGAAGAAAACTACCACTGAAGGATATTATACTAGACAAAATATATTATGGAAAATAATTGACCAAAAATAATGGATGATGAGGGGGGGGGGGGGGGGGAAAGGGTCCAAAGAGAAAAATGACTCTCCCTCCCCTCCAATCTGGAGAAGTCCCAACTTTAGTCACTTCTCCCATCCCCTTGCTTTTGAGAAGCTCAGGATTTGACACTGCTGGCAAGATTATGGAGAACTTTCATTTCAAATCTTGGGTTGAGAGGCCATGTTTTAGTCAGTTTAATTGCTATCCAACCTGTTTATTCAACTTTTCTCTTGCAGCAGCCTGGATGGTTACAGCACTCATATTCATGGCCATTTGTATTGCAATTGTCACTGGATTAATTTGGTATTACTTCTTTTGTTATGGGTAAGTATGTTGTATTTGTAGAGAATTAAAGTGCACCTAACCCCAAAATATTTTTTTTCGTCTAAATAAATCTTTGCACCTGCTCGAAATGCACTGTGCCTTTTTAAACTAAATCTTTACTTTTTTATAGGCTGTAAAAGTTAGGAAATCTGGCCATCATCTGTTGCACAACTGAGCTAGTATTAAGGGGCATGGGTGTATTCCTGGTTTGACATCACAAACTTCTTTGCATGCATGCATTTCAAAGACTTGCGATGATGCAAATCAGTCTGTGACGTTAACCCTGGAATACATGTAGACCCATAACCCTTACTTGCTCAGTTGTGGAACAGATGATGGCCAGATTTCGTGACTTTTGCAGCATGTAAAAAGTCAAGATTAGGGTTAAAAGGGGGCAAAACGGTGCAATGCATCTCAAACAGGTGCAAAGATCTATTTAAGCGAAAAAAATATTTGGGGTTAGGTGCACTTTAAATCACCGATTGAACCCTTATCGTAGAATGGTCAGGAAGGTATGGTGGTCAGATGTTCGGCACTGGATGGTTGGTTTAGTGTCCAGAGTTAGACCCCAGCATATACTTCTTGCTGCCTTTCTCCATGCACTGAAATTGCACTATTTCAAAGTACAGGCCCTGTCCAACCTATTAAATGCAAATTCACTGTAGTCTTGTCCCGGCATGTAATTTTTTGGGAGCAGGGCAAAGAACTTAGTTAATACATGAGTACCCGTACCCTTACAAAAATCTGTTAGGGTGGAGGGCGGCCTCATGATAAAAATGCATTGAATACATGTAACAGTACTTAGTGTCACATGATCCTACTGCATGTAAACTCCAGCTTTGAAGCAAGAACATTTACTGGTGTTTCTGCTAGTGCACAAGATGAAAGTCGGTTTTGTGTATAAATTTGCACTAAACTAACCTTTTTGTTTGTCAGATCCCCTTGTAATACATGTATATCTATGGCTTACTTTCTTGTAGAAAAAAGAAGACATGCCAATACGAGACAAGAAAAGTTCAACATCCCCTCATATGGCAGGAAGAATCCTGCTTTTAAGGCTGATAATGATGGCTTAAGTGAACATGAAACTGGAAGTCTTCCTGACAAAGAAACTGGCGTTGTCATATATAATAAAGAAGTGTTCTATGATAAGCAAGATGGAGGTGAGCGTGACAAGAAAAATCCACCAGTCTGGAATGAATTCAACTTAATTCGCGCCTTAGCTACATGTAACTACATATTGGTATGTTATCGCATGATTATGTTCATTCCTGCAACACAGACTTTGACTATTCTAGATTACGGTTAGAACTGTAGTTAATAGATACTACACATGTAAAACCTTACTGATGAATTGAGATCACACTGCTTACCAGCAGGACTGGCTTATGAAAATGTATAGTTTACACAAAGACATATACTGACAAGGCAAGGACAATGATCACTAGAGGAGAGAATTGTTTCTGTAAGTACTGTGTAAAAATTTAGACATATTTTTTTTTGGTTTAAATGCTTGAACTTTAGAAAAGAATTTTTTACTACGTTGTATTCAAAACGTTCACAAAAAAATTCGGACAAACTTGAAATTTCTTTATCACATTTGTTCTGGATTTCTTTGAACTAAGTTTGGTACCATTCAGATCGTAGTCCATGTTTTTATAGCAGTCATGGTGGTAATGAAAGAAATTTAATTATTTATCGAGTATGAAACAATGTTCATTGATTCATGGGTGACAGTGCTCCTTTAAGTAGATGATATACAGGCTCCATACAGGCGGCCATACTTTCCAAATGTTACTGTTTTTTACTATTATTTCATGAACGCAACCCTTACTTTTCATCCAGTTTGTTTATCGTTTGTGCAGTAAATAACCAGGGAGAAAAATCGAGTGTTCCCCTCTTCTGGAAAAGGAATTTAGGAAAAAAACTCGAGATTACAATTCTTAGATAACCTGCAGTACTGTAACGTGTTGGCCTGTAAGAAGGATCAATAGAATAAGAGAAAATGTGGTAATGGTATAGAATTTCATTGTATGATTAGGGATTTGAAATGACATCTAACATGTACAGAATTGAATGTTATATATTATTATAATAGTAATTAGAGCAGTTTTCACTGGAGTGTTGAAACGTAATAGGTCTTGCATTACTACTCCACATGATTGGCTTACAGAGCTCGCGCCAATTTTCACCAATCAGAACGAATCATTTTGATTGGTTCACTGTATTGTCTGTGTCCTTGGGGATTGGTTAGAGTGACAGCATTGATTTTGGTTTTATGGCACTCGATTAAAAACTGCTCTATTCAATTTGAGCAAATGTTAATGGATAGATGGGTTTTGTGCAGAAAACAGAGACGTTAATTCAGTACTGTCGGTTTTCATTACGTTCCAATTCAAAGTTAATAAATTTGCTCAAGTTTAAATAGCAACAGTTTAATAAAGTTGTAATATAGCTGAAAGATATCACAGTCGATAGCAATTTCACTGTCACGACCGCGATTTTTGTTAACATGAGCAGCGGCATTCTAGTTTTGACGTATTCAGTGTTTGTCATGTGACAAGATTTTGTGGACCAAATCAGAGGGATGTGCAATACAGATGTAAGGGTCCAGTTATATGGTCTCCGGTACCCGAGACAATCCTCCCCCTATGGCAACTTTATCGAGGGTTTATATGGAAAAACGTAGTTCCTGTAGGCCGAGTCAAAGTTAACCCTGCTTGACCCTGTCAACTGTGCAGTCATTTCTCTTTTTTGACTTTCCCTCGGTCATTCGATCACACCGGGTTTTGCCGAGTCAAATTTCACTTCTTTGATACGAATTTCTGCTTTACTTTCTAAATCTAGGCATCACGTGACACTCGCTACACCGGAGTTGTCCCGGTTTGACGAGCCTAAGCGTTTATATGAAGAAAAGTTGTACCGCTTGCCAGTGTTATCCTACCTGCCGAGGCGACACAACTCGCCCACCTGAGTTGTCTCGCCCGCAGAGACGGGTTCGCGAAACGGTTGGTTGAATTTGTAAATAAATAAGCTAAAAATTACTTCAGCCAGGGAAATTCGGAGTGGGGGGGTGAGGGTCGTCTCGGGTACCCAAGACCATATAATTGGGGCCAAAGAAGTGTGTAGTCGTGTTACTGTTTTTAATGATTTTTTTTTTTTTATATATAGATATATATCTGTTACAGTATATGTAAATCCCTCAGATTCGATCCGTTAAATCTTTGGCAAATTAGTATATGTCGAGATTTTTCTTGCTGTAATCTGCCTTCTTTCAAAATGTCAACTACAGCGAAGTCTTTGCAACATGTACATTAATTGGTGATGACTCTCGTTAGAGTTGTCTTTTATAATATAATGGACAATTAGAAAATGTTACACATTTGCATCATAATTAGTGCTTTTGAAGCAAATGTAAATATGAAGTTCTGTTTAAAATAAAGCTTTTCTTGAGATTTCGCGATTGTTTTTAATTACCTCGTCCCAGGCTTCTAAACCTTTCTTGTAAACTCTTAAGGCCGATTTACACGCTACGACTTTTTCGCATAGGATAAGCTTATGACAGGCCTACGACATGAATTGTTTTTTGTAAACTAAACCTACAACTTGCTTAAATGGTCCTAAGTCATGTCGTAGGCCTGTCGTAAGCTTGTATGCGACAAAGTCGTACCGTGTAAATCGGCCTTTACTCTGTATATAAAACCCAGGGTCCAACTAGAGTCTCAGGTCGGATGTGAAACCTAGGCACGCAATGCATACAAGCGCTGATGTATTTGGGTGGAGAGAAAATACTTGGACTTTCTTCTTGCAGTCGCAGAATTTTTGAATAAAAGTAGACATATTGGTATGGCTTAAGCTAGTGGGAGTTGAAAATTAGAGGCCCTGCGGTGTTTTCTCTTGGTTATAACTTCTCTTGGAGTGAATGTGTCTTGTGACGATACGTTTCTACTGTGACGATAAGTTTTTCCTGCGAGCGCTGTAATTTCTGACTGAACGGAGAACTGAACTGACAACTGGGGAAATCTAGCTCTGGAGAGCACTGCTTTGCCTGCGGGAACGGAATCTCGTCACGAATTCCTGGTACACGGCGATCTACTTCGATGGACTTCACTACGGACGTCAAGGAAGAGACATAACTTGGTCCAACAGTAGTTTATTCTGCACTCGGCTGAGTGATCGACGATGTAATCGATGTCAATCGCATACTGGGTGTAATCGATGTAATCGATGTCAATGTAATCGAAAACTTTACAAATGCACTTGCTTATATATCATCCTAACAAGCTAAGTGTTTACAATATGGTAATGCAACTTCTAACATACAATACGAGCGGAAAAGCCTTAATTACGATAGCAAATCCCAATCAACACTACGAAGTTCCTTAAATTAAAAATAGATTGCTAAGATTAAAGGTTGAAAGGTTGAAATTAAGATAGAGCAAACTTAGGAAATTAAAATTCTCACTTGGTGTTACCGACAGCAAAGAAAACTTGTCCCATGAATAGAACTTCATTACTGGAATATAGTTCAGTTGGCTAACTATCAAGAAAACTCATAAAACTTCATTAGTGTAAAGTAGTTCAGCTGGAAAACTTCCGAGGGAACGGAAAATAGATCTTAATGCCGAAAGGAACCTAAATGCACCGCTAGCGAACTATTTGCGTACCAAATAAAAGTCGGTGTTGCACACGTACAGGTGTACAAAGAGTCGGCAAAGTACAAAGTATAATATTTAAATTCCAGGTCGTCAACTGGAACTGTTGGTTTTTTTTTCTATAATCTTCCAAATAACAAAGAAATCACTGTGAAACGGCGAATTTTCTCATAACAGTCTGAGATGTTAACTGGTTTGATCCTAGATAGACGTCAACGATTGTACACCGATCGCCTAACCTGTCACCCAAGGCCACTAAGCAATTCTCCAAAGTACGTCGTGGTGGAGAACTAAAAGGGGGCTTAAGCAAGACGACGACGACTCCGACGATGTCGCCCAGTAAAAAAATGAATTTATATTTTACGAGGGATCGAAATTTGCGATTGTCTAGCCTGTTCAGTACGCCAATGACTCTAAAAACGTGCTTAACACGTTCAGGAGACGACGAAGAACTTGGTGATTTCACGTTGTTGTTTTGCAGAGGACCGGGCAAAGGAATGTACAAGGATTTAGGTGACGTTCTCGTTGCCGTCGTCGTCGTGGTTTGTTTAAAAGCTCCCTAAAGATGGGTACGGACGATTCCCGGGGGGGGGGGGGGGGTATGAGTAAATTTTGGGCTATATTGGTATCTGCGGCCCCAAAGGGTATTGTTTTTTCAACCATTTTGGTCATAAATAAGGTATCGATTTCAACTGATTTTAGCCATTTTGGTCATAAATGGTTATGGTTTTTGTACTCTAGCCTTGATATGGGTATGATTTTAAGTCAAGAAGCCACTGTGTGATCATTATCGAAAAGAAAATCAACAAAAGCCCTTCAGAAATTTTGTTTACGATAATTTAACGTTGGTCTGAACTAGGGATCCAATTAAAACGCAGGTCTGAAACAGGATTTTGATGTAAGGTTCAAGTCATAAATAGGGTAAGGGTTTTGGAAAGCGGGCCACACACCCACCCAATTTTCTGGGAGTACCCCCCCCCCGGGCTTTTCCGACACTATTGTATTATTTTACATGTTGTTCCTGTTTTTGCTTTAATCCACCTGTTTGGCCGAAGGCTGAAAAGTCGGACTATTTTTTATTCACAAAATGCAAATTCCAAAGTGATAAAGTGCCCCTATGATCAAATTGTATTGGTTAGGTTTTGTAAGGCGCTCTTCCGTTTAGCTATCTAGCGTATAAAACAACACGCTCTTTGTTTTCTCTATGCCCAAGATTACAGAAAGATCGAGAGATGCAAAGCCGGTTTTTTTTAAATCGTTTTTCCTGTCACTCAATAATCCTTCAAAACAGTGACCATCCCAAAGCAAAACATTTTAGACCACGAAAACTAATTTTGAAAGGTTTCGGCAAACTAGCGTTGCCAAAGTTAGCCATCATTCGAAGGTTTCCTTTAGTGTCAGGAGAGGTTCTTGATATCGTCAGGGCCGGTTAACATTAACCCAGGATTAAACGTTAACTGCAGCATTATGTTTAAAAATGTTTTTTCACCTCTAACGTATGGTGTAGTCTGAGATTACTACTGCTTAAAACTGAAGGGCAAACAATATAAACAGAACACCTCACCAAAAAGTTACAAAACTTGAATCAAAATTCTCGCTAATCTTGGGTTAGCTTAATCAGGCTTTGAGCAACCCGGCTCAGATGTTAATTTTTGCTCTTAACCTTTTCTTTGGCGCTCTCGAGCAAAAACGAAAAAAATACTGAAACAGAATGATTTACAAGAGCTGAGAACTTAAATGCATTTGTGGTAAAAGAGATGTGCCAGTTTAGAAGAAAAGTGTGTAGTATTCATCAATCGTGCGAATTTTCTCGATAAAAGCACAAAATTATTTTATTTATTTCTTGTTAGACTCCATCGGTAACCCATTCAAGCATTTTAAGATTGCTTTTTCATGACACATAACAATAAAGACCCGGAAACAGAAAAGTGTGTAGTATTCATCAATCGTGCGAATTTTCTCGATAAAAGCACAAAATTATTTTATTTATTTCTTGTTAGACTCCATCGGTAACCCATTCAAGCATTTTAAGATTGCTTTTTCATGACACATAACAATAAAGACCCGGAAACATCTCGCAACAGCTGTCCATTTTATTTTGTCAGGCAATTCAATTATACGTACCCTGGAGACAAATTAAAATACAAAATAAGACTTCACCTGGGCAATTAGGGTCTATATTTTCTTTCTTCACTGGTTTCTTTTCTTTTCGCTTGCTTAAACAAAACCTCTGCGAGTAAAATTAAGAATGATAGCAAAAGCAATCAGCTAAATTATGAGGAAATTAATCTGATTTTCATTTTAGTGATTATCCCAAAAATGTGATTAAAAATAATATCTGATAAAAATTGGGAGAAAAACGTTTGAGAATGTTTTTCACGGATAATGGCCGTGAGCCATTATCCGTGAGCCCTTTGTACTCACTTGATCATATAAAAACTTGGGTCTTTTTTCCCAAATTCAAACTGTTATGCTTGTGAACTAGCTAAGCTTAGTGCTTACATAGCTAAGTGCATGAATAAATAAGATACTCCATTTTTAATTTCACTGATTTCGCCAAGATAAAGTAGTCAAATGACAACAAGGAAATAGAACTACTGTTAGTAAAGCTGTATTTTTTTAACAAGAAAAGCTTGCGTGAGCTCAGTATTTGCTTATAAATTTTTATACGTTGGCCTAGTTGTCAATCCATACCTTCATTGACGTGTTTTCAAGTGTTTTCATTTTTTTTGAAGATTTAAGAACATCGGAGGATTTTACCTTGAGGGGAAAGGAAAAAGCCAACAAAGTGCCCTTTCAATGTAAAGCACCAGCAATTCTGCGCTCTGATTGGTCCATAAACAAAACAGGTCTGATTAACCCGCCAATCTTTTGTCAGTCGATTGTGCATTTCTCCGTAATTCATCGAACGACAGCGAAGCGAAGGAGGCATAGGAATGGCGGTGACGCTAATCTTCTGGCTCACTTTAGGCGGATTTTCGGTTACATTTCTTGGTGCAGACTTCTTGGACAGACTAAATGTTACTCGAGTGAAATCTCCAGCGTACGATGAGTTGTTTGCGGACGGTGTTCGAGCGTATGGCGCAGAGAAGTGGAGCGAAGCTGTCGAACTCTTGGAGAAAGCAATTGCTGACTACAATCACGAAATGGAAGTTAAACTTCATTGTAGATTGCACTGCCGAGACAAATACAGAGCTTCCTCAGCTCGTAATGTCATCAGCGATTTAGAGCTGGAGTATTATCGTTACACTATTTATTCTCACAAGTGCGCTCAAAAGTGCAGAGAAAAATATCTGGGTAAAAGAACAAAAGTTTCAGCCGCTGTACGGAGCGACTTCGAGATAAGAGTTCCTTATGCCTACCTACAGTTTGCCTACTATAAGGTAAGCTTATTTATATGTTCTTCATTTAATCTCATGCTTTAATTTAAAGCTATTATTTAAGCTTAACGTAAATCTTTTGTGGCCTTTTGTTAAACAACAATCAATCGATCAGTGGCATAAAATTTTTCTAACGCTTAGCAAAAACCTACAGCACGCTATTTTGTTTGTTATGTTGGTAAAAATTCTCGCTTTCTTTTTTTTTTTGACAAGTTTCTGAAGGGCATGTTTGAATTAAACATTGTTCTTGACACTTTTTGCGAGTTACTATTTTGATAGCGATCAGTGCAAAGCGCTCGATCGTGTTTAAATAAAGGATTTTACTTAAATTAAGCGCGTGACAGCGTGACAATGGAGCGGTTATTTGTATTGGTGATCATTGGACTGTGTAAGCTCACTTTGTCTTTCTTGAGAGAAGCATATACAGTGTACATACATTAACTGTTCTGATAAAATTGAAAATATACATGTAGTATGCGAACAAAAGGTTGATTGAAAAGGCTAAGAGGTCAAATAATATTTGCAGACATGCTGTTTATCATGCACGAGTAGACAACAACTAGGCGTTTATTGTGTGAACCAAATTCTTCCTGTAATATAACCAACATAGTATGGGACTTGGGTTGCTTTTTTTGCTTTGATTTGCTTTTTTTAGGGGGTGGTCCTTTAACACCATGCGTGCACCTTATTATATACATGTATTAAATTTACCATAATTATTGGAGATGAAAAAACAGTAAAAGCAAGTGAAACGCTCGAACATCAACCCACTGTCTGGCCAGTACCTTATGCATAACCAGGCAGCTTATGTACCTATGAACCCTATGTATAACCCAGGCAGTGGCAGACACGGGCAGCTGTTTTGGCCTTGTTAGGTCTCATCAGCATGGCATAGTCATGGGGCATGGAACTAAAAGCCCTATGTACCCAAGGCGAGTCCAAAGTACCCCTTTGAGTGCCAGCTCCATTCGACACATGTGGGAGTACATAGGGCGTTTAGTTCTATTTTTCTGCCTAATGGCTATGCCATGCTGATTACGTCTAACAAGGCTGAAACAGCTGCCCATAACTACCACTGCCCAAGTGATATGGTTGTGGGCATGCATAAGGTACTGGCCAGACCGTGGGTTGGTGTTTGAGTGCGTCACTTGCTTTTATTGTTTTTTTTTTTATATACACTGGAGATACCCTGCTAAAACTGTGAAGCTATACAATACTTTACCTAACACCATAACAGTTAGACCAAGTCAAAGTTTGTATTAGTGTCCCATATATTTACACTGTACAGTTACCAGCGAATTTTTATTTTTTGTTTATTTATATAGCAATTGTAAGTAGAATTGTTATTGTAAATAGTCGTGCGTTTTTGTCACGAGTCCCTGGGTCGGGAGGTTGGGCAACAACTCCCTGCATTTACGATTTAAAATAAAGTTACTTTACCTTACCTTACTGGACAAAAGTCATGTATTTATTCCAATAAGCACATCATGTACCATCACTCCAAGTAATAAGTGCCACATGTGAATGCAAAAAAGTAGTAACAAGTATCCTGAACCTCACACACAACGTGGCACTTACTCCAAACACTCAAAGCTCAGAATTATATGTCAAAAAGGCTTGTTTTACTGTAAGTTTTGTGCAGAGGGTCGTCCAATACTCTGACAAATTTATGCATAGCATTGTATTGTATTATATCCACATAACAATGGATTAACAATACAACACAATTCAGGGCTGAAAATAACGGCCGCCTAGTTGCCAGTCAAGATGACCGGCCAAACCAATTTTAGCTCGACAATACCTCGTTTCTGGCCGGTCAAATCATAACACAAAAATTTCTTTTAATAGAGTATTTTAGCCCCTTGCCCCTATGTCTCAAGACTAAGAAGATAAGCCAACTCTTTTAATAAATATGTAACAGCATTTACTGTGGAATAAATTTCAAATCTGACTCCTTATTTTGGCAATTCTTAGTTAAGTAACTGAAATTTGATCGTTAAAATGATAGTGCTTACCACTTGTTTATTGCAGAGCTCTAACAAAGGTCAAGTTTTCTTGACACAAATGATCCACAGTTTCTATATTATTGTGCACAGAATTGAATCACACAATGATCTTGAAATTCGAATACTTGTTTAGCAAATAAGATTTGTTAGTCAGTACTGAAGATAGAAAAGAGAGCAGCAGCTTTAGCACCACGGACGCCAAGCGGAAGTTGAGTTTTCTCTTCTTTGGGATAGGTTACTGACTTTTTGTCCATGACAATAACTTTCAAGGGCTAAAATGAGGACTTTCCTACTTATATAAGTAATCGAGGACATTCTAAAAAAGGACGTGGTTCTAAAACCTCCAGTTTATTTTTCGGGCGCGTGCGTTACTCACGTACTCATCTGGGCTTTTCTCGCTCAAGGTACTGGGACTGAGAAAACAGGGACCTTATGAAAAGGCTACTAAAATCACCGTTTTTCACTGTTATTGGCAGGTAGCGTTGCTAATGAGTGAAAAGTAAACTTTAACATTTTTCAGCTTATGAAAAAACAAGAACCGCGGCGTGGTTGTAACCGCGCTTTAAAAATCACGGTTACTCACACTGTCCGACTCCGAGCAATGCAAAATACAAAAGAAAAGACGTAAGGGAAGACTGACTTCGTCGCAAAATTGATGGTGTGCTTATAACTCCGAACTCCGATGAAAGCTAAAACCACCAAGTGCATTAGGATGTCTTATTACAGCTAATTTTGGAACTCTTAGGGTTTTCCCCCTGCAAGTTCTGGCAAGTTATTGTTTACCTCAGCAAAAAGCCCAAGAATTCACTTGAATTGCCTAATCCCCCAAGAAATATTCGCAAATGTGCAAATAAATTAATGACCGATACTTGTGGCGTGAATAAACTTGCAAAGTAAGCAGCATATTATTTGTCACGTAGCGAAAGTGAAACCTGCAACGTCAGCGCATTATGCATGTGGCTAACGTAATACCTTTTTTAGTGCAGAGTGCACTATTGGGATAATTTGGGGATTGACAGCGCTAAAGTATTATGGCGATAAGGTGTAAACTTTAATGTTTGTTTAATTAATTAATTCCAATTAATTAATTCGCTTTGTTTTGAGGAGGTGGGGTAGGTACCTTTGATTGCTATGTAAAACGTACCACACTTAGATTACGTCGTGGATAACATGACAAAACTGCATATGGTTCCAATATTCTCTTGTTATCCTAGTGGTACTATTCTCTTAAGAACAAAAGTAATTTACTGGAAGCGCATGCGCAGATTGATTAGCATTGTGTTAACTATATGTTACGCAAATTAAACAGTACCTTTCATGTACACAATTATACACGAACGTTAAGTGCTTTTCCTTATGTAAGAACACAACATGTAAGACGCATGCGCTCTACCATTGTCAGCATGATACAATCCGTTCTCTATTTTATCCCCTATGAAAGAGAACAAGAAGTTCACAAATGTATTCACCCGAAACATTTCCGAGTTAGCGGCATTAAAATTACTAATGTCATGACAAAAGAAACTGCTCAAATATTGCTGTAGACACTGTGGCACTTTACGGAAACCGCAAATAAATTTAGTCAGTCTTTGAGTGGACTCATTCACCGATGTAGGATATAATATCGGTCAACTTAAAACGCTTCTCGGTTGTATTAATCGACATCGATAACATTGTGTATATTGAACTGGTTTATTGTTGAAACCGACGATGGTAACATAATAAGAACGTGCTATTCCAAGACACGAGGTGACCATTTGATAATTGAATTAGTAATATTAATAGTAATAATTATTGTTGATCGATGATATGAAAATTTGCCTCTTGAATGAAACAAAATCCTTCCTCTTCCATTTTTTTTTATAAGTCAATAACATTATTTCATCTTTCTCTAGCAGGAAATGAGCGAGAATATCTTCATTTGTATGTTTTTTTAGAAAACAAGGGTATCATGTTACAAACTGCGAGGAAAACAAAAGTATCAAGTTACAAATGTTGACGTTGAAAAGATAAAATTATCACGTTTGCTAGTTTAACGTACTAATGAATTTAACATGAACGAAATTAAACGTAAAACACCAGAGTAAAATTTAAAATCGTCTTGACAAACAGTAATTGTAAGTTATTCTTGAGCTTTGAACTTACAGGTTACATACAGGCAGGGGATGTTTACCTCAGCAAATAAATACTTAATACTTCCCTTCACTCACTTCCATGAGTCCAAGAATTTACTTGATCGAATTGGCTAATCCCACAAGGAACATTCGCAAATGTTCAAATAAATTTATGACCAATACTTGTGGTGAAATAAACTTGCAAAATAAGGAGGATATTTTTGTCACGTAACGAAAGTGAAACCTACAACGTCAGCGCATATTATCTGGCTGACGTAATACCTTTTTTAGCGTACATAATATTCCCTTCGAATCCAAAGCTTCGATAAAGCCAGAAACTGAAATGTATTTCGCACACAGTAAAGAAAAAATAATCACCCGAACATCTACCTTCACGTTTCTTGTCTGCAAGCAGTCGTTGTTGATTCACTGATGACTATAGACGCGCAATCAACTTATCAATCTGTAGCACAACAACTGACAACAACAACTACATACGAACTGTCTAAGCCCGTTATTGCATAATCACTTGGATATCGCTTGAAATTGATTGCACCATCATGTGTAATCTTCGATGACGTAATGGTCTTAATCTGGAATTTTTTCCAAGATATGTCTAGGCATGAACGGTACGAACAATTCGACACCACGGCTATAAACAACAGCTTTGTCTCTTTAAAATCACTATTAAATTTAATCGGTTTTCTTTACGAGTAAGAAGCTAGCGAAGTAGTCACGCAAGTCACATAATTCAAGAGTTAAGCTGTCCACGGCTATTTTTAGTGCGTTGGTTATTTCCCTACCGATGACGTAATCCTTGCATGTTCTGACACGTTCTTTTGCTTCGACTCGAGCGCTTCCATAAAACCAAAAGAAATATTTTTCACACACAATAAAGAACACAATATGTGTAACTTTTTCGTGTACTGATGTTTCAAAAGCTTTTGGCGAATAAACAGTACAGGTTGCGTGATTCAAAGTCCCGACTAAGACTTGGCCGAGCGGAGGTCTTGGTCTGGTCACCGACAAAACTAAAAAAAAATAAATAAACGCCGTGTAAAACTAGAACCGCGCCTCGGCCCCAGGCCGCGCGGTTAACAAAGTCGTTTCATTTATTACTTCATTTCAATTACGAAAGACACAGAGAAAGACCAGAAGTTTGATAAGCCGGCGCGACGGCAATGTCTGTTTTATGTTTTACATTTCATTGTAAAATATAAATAATAGTTGCAGTTCATTGGAGCTCACATTTCTGGGATCAGGGAATCAGCAATTGAGCATATTTATAGTAAATAAGTGAATTAAAGGGATTGTTTTTATATTTAAATTATTTTATTATATTCAATTTTGACCGGTCAACATGACTGGCAAGTCAAACGTTTGACCGGTCAAAGCCTCAATTAGACCGGACATTGTCCGTTGACCAGCCGTTATTTTCAGCCCTGACAATTGAGAACGACGCAATACAAAAGAATACATTACAATGCTATGCATGAATTTGTTAGAGTATTGAACAAGTATGTTTGTGCACTGAATGCTTGTTATTGTTGTTACTGCAACTTCATCAAAAAAAAATATACATCTAGTTCCACCATCATAATCATTACTATTACTGGATGTAACGAAAGCATGAACTAACGTTATAAGGGATTACTGTGAAAGAAATTCTACGGATATCGCGAATATGGTAAAAAACCGTCTTGCAAACATGATTTACCGGTATATGAGAATCCATGTTAAGCGTTTTGTCAAATATTGATCCCAAATTCCTTACGTTAACCAAAGGATCAATCATGTGATCACTTACATGAAGTACTGATGGACTTAATTTATTTAACTGCTGACGAGGTCCAATAACTAAAAATTCAGTTTTGTCATCATTGAGCAACAGCCGACCTTCAATAAACCAGTTCCTTATATCTTTAATGCAATCCTCCATTGCGCGAATGGCCTCGTCCTGGGCGTTAACCTCATCAGGCTTGAAACTAATGTAAAGCTGGGTATGATCAGCATAACAATGAGCCTCTGGGAAACGACATTCAATAACTTTGAACAGCGTAGAAGTATACATAATGAATAGCAGAGGACCTAAACAGGACCCCTGAGGTACACCACATATAAGATGGCATTGATTAGACAGAGATCCATCAATACAGATTTGTTGGCATCAATCAGGATGATATGAACAAAACCAATCGAGCGTAACTCTGCGCATTAATTTGTTAATATTATGTAATTTGCACGACAGGTAGGTAGGACCACAGATGCTGCTAGAGCTGCTTATACATGCACAGAAGCCCAACCACATGATCAAACCATGGCAGACAATGTCAAGGTCTACAGGAAAATGTCAGGGGTTGTAGAAGCAGGGATTTACTCTTTGGAGCCAACACTTCACCAGGAGAGTTACTTTAATGCAGCCAGATTATATGAAGAGGAATTGTGGGGTGACACAATTCTGGGATTTGAGGAGGCCTTGAAAGAGTATTACACTGCTTATGAAAATTGCAAGCTAATGTGTGAGGAAGAACGTGAAAAGAACAAGATTTTAAGCCGGTCAGGCTTGTTTGGTGTTCATGTTGATGTGCTGGAATGCCGCACGCAATGCCCTGATAAACTGCGGAGAGTCAAGGGGATTTATGTGAAGAATTACCTGGCAAGACATTATAACTATCTTCAGATGGCTTATTTTAAAGGTCAGTCAATAATCAATTAGTGAATGATTTGTTTTACTGATTTGTCGAGGAGTAAATAAAATCATAAATTTGACTTTAGGGGAGAACAACAACAACAGCAACAACAAGAGCTCATAGTTATAATAGACAGTATCAATCAAGACTCATATGTGAGTGTGAATGTCATATTATATTTCTGAACCAGGTCAGGATTTGTGATGGAAATGAATAATTATCTCTTTACTAACCATCGTCATCATCATCATCATTTATTTGCCTTTATATTACAACATTAAAAAAAAAAAGAAAATAAATAATAATAATAACAATAATAATATACAGCAAGTTGTTAGGCGAGGAGACCTCAAGAAACCACCAGGCTTATAGGAGAGGCCACCTCGACATCACAATATTAAACAAGATAAGGGCTGCGAAGGAGTGCGGCAGAAACTAACTCAGAAACTATTTTAGTAAAAACTAATGTACTAATAATACATGTAAGTTGAACTTCCACTTATGGCTGTCTGTTTGTTATGGCTGGATCTTTATAATGTCATGTTATTTTTATCACAATCATGCACCAATATTATACATGTACATACCTTGCTGTTGTTACAGTTGGTGAATCAGATTGGCACCTAGGAGACCATGAGTCTTGGAAAATGTTCAGCGATAATCTTCAATTGAAATCTCAGTGAGAATGCTTTGTGATCGGTCAAGGGGTGTCGATTTTGCACTTTCTTTGTATCTCAGAACCTTGCATTATAAAGTAAGGGAGTCAATATTGAGTTCTTGCAGAGTCTTGATCTTTTTATTCCATTTTTTATTCCTGTTATTGGAATGCTCTGTTTGGAACCTTCCCATAGCAGCCATGTCCTGCAATGGCCAGCTAATTGTGGCAAGGGTAAATGTTTATGAGAGGTTGTTTATAATTAAGTTAATTATGATGGTGCCCAAACGACACTTCAGGGCTGTCATTATGGGCCATTAAACCCATAACACCTGTTATGGCTGAGTATACTTGACTTCCCTTTGATGCTATAGGTAAAATTGTCTGTTGTTGATTAAATTCATCCATAAAATTAAGTTTGCTCTGGGTGTGGAGAACGAGGCTACAGGTGACTCAAAACTTATTGACAGCCCTGGAATTTAAATGAAGACGTACATTTACAGTAAGATCGTGGCCAACTACAGTTAGGTGGTGTGTACTTTATAATAGTCCATGCATTTGATGTTATATTTTCTCTTTGCAATTGACAGAGGGAAAGCTATGGGAAGCAGCTGGATGTGCTGCAACTTATCTGTTGCTAGATCCTGATGACGATACAATGATTGACAACTTAAGGTACTATAAACAGGAGCTGGGGCATCAAAGTGTGAAGATAACAGCTAGAAAGGTACCTGTCTGGGAATTAAATATATGTACATTATTTTTTTTACATGGACTGCATGTAGTATGCTTTGACATCCATGTATAGACTGAGTTTAATTAGTTTAACTTAGCTGTCAGACAATTTTCATACAATGACAAACATTATTTGTATATTGTACAAATTAAACAATGACTGGTCATTATGGCCTAGAATATTTGAATTTTCCAATTGCATGTTACCTTGAAAGTATACTTGTGTATTCTGTATAAGCCAGTGGCAGGTTATGAAGGAGTGTCTGAAAGATGTATGAGTAGTGATATATAGAGACCTGAGAAGGAAGGAATAAACAAAATTAATGGTGAAACCTTTTTTTTAATTTGCATGCATCCAGAGGAGAAAACAATAAATAAATGTGGCAGGTTCACTGAAGGTTGAAATAGGTACAGTGATGTCACATTAGTCAGAGTGCTCACCTCTCACACTTGACCAAGGTTCAGTCCTGGCCCAGTGTCATGTGTGGGTTTAGATATGCTGTTGATTCTCACCTTATTACGAGGGTTTTTCTCTGTGTACTCCAGTTTTCCCCAATCTCTCCCCAAAAATCAATGTCTCGAAATTCTAATTCCACCAGAAGAGAGGACCTACATGAAAACCAGCCAACACTGATGTGGC
Organism: Platygyra sinensis; assembly: GCA_019787425.1. Classification (NCBI taxonomy): domain Eukaryota; kingdom Metazoa; phylum Cnidaria; class Anthozoa; order Scleractinia; family Merulinidae; genus Platygyra; species Platygyra sinensis. The sequence goes on from JAHPZR010001590.1 coordinate 40,860, forward strand.
TTCCTCTCTAAATATGACTGACTGATTGATCGATAGATTGAGATTGATTGATTGATTGATTGATTGATTGATTGATTGAGAGAATTAAATAAAAATAGTTCAATGTATGCACAGAGAACATTGACTGTTAGACAGGGCTGCAGTAAATTTAACGAGCTTTGTGTTTGGACACTAATTTCAGGCAGCAATTCAGTACTTCAAGGAAACAACAATAGAAAGGAAGTTGCTGCAGATGGCCAATGTTTACATGGAAGAGGCAGATTTTGATGATAATGACACATGGTTTCATGATGGGCAGGGTGATGAGCCAATTGAACAGCAAGTTAATGTTGAGGTAAGGGATACACTGCATGTGTACATTGTATTCATTCATAGCAACTTTATTTGCATTTATATAATAACCAAATCACTGAGCACACTCTGATTGGTCAATCAGTTATGGTTTATTGTGCCGGTAAACCCATGGAACAATTGCGCATCTTCTGAATCATTATATAAAAGCAATAGACCACAAGTTTCTATGGTTTATTAACAAATAAAGAAGCCTAAGCCGTGTATTACGCTATAATAAAACACGATGGTCATTGGAGAACACGAGGGAAATGTAGAAAACACGAGATGCAGGTGAGTGTTTTCTACATTGCTTGAGTGTTCTCAAATGACTGGAGTGTTTTATCACAGTGTAATACACGGCTAAGGCTTCTTCATTTGCTTTAAAATATAGATTTTACGCGTGCAAAACGATAAAACACGCTTTTTAGTGCAGAGTGCACTGTTGGGATGGTTTGGGGGTTGACACTGCTAATGCACTATGGCGGTAAAGCACTAAGGCGGTAAGGTACCAAGGCAATAAGGTGTAAACTTTAATGTTTGTTTAATTAATTAATTTCAGTTAATTAATTAGCCTTGTTTTGAGCGGGTGGGGGTAGGTAGCTTTGATTGCTACGTAAAACATACCATACTTACATTACTTCTTTCGTAACATTAGAAAACTATATATGGTTCCAATATTCTCTTGTTATCCTTGTGGTACTATTCCACTCTTAAGAACAAAAGCAATTTGCTCAAAGCGCATGCGCAGATTGATTAGCGTTAGTGTTAACTATATGTTAGGTAACGATACATTTCATACACTATTACACTTGAACGTTAAGTGCTTTTCCTTGTGGTAGAACACAACATGTGAGACGCATCCGCTCTAGCACTGTCAGCATCGGCATCGCAGAGGTCGTGGGTTCGAATCCCGCTCAGAGCCTGAATTTTTTTCAGGTCTCTGTTCAAGTAGTGTAGCGGCCACACTTGCATTAGTGACTGTTATCACTCACAATTGCTACCATGGGACAAATAACTTTCATCTTTACTGTACTTGGGCCAAGTCCAAACGTCCCTATATAAAGGGCTAACCCACATACGACCGCTCTCATGTGGCTTTGATAGCTCAGTTGGGAGAGCACTGCATCGGCATCGCAGAGGTCGTGAGTTCGAATCCCGCTCAGAGCCTGAATTTTTTTCAGGTCTCTGTTCAAGTAGTGTAATGGCCGCACTTGCATTAATGACCGTTATCACTCACAATTGCTACTATGGGACAAATAACTTTCCTTTTTAGTGCAAAGAACGCTTTTGTGACAGCGTATCGTTTGGAATCATCCCTAGCTCGGTTAAAAAATGTTGTGTGCTATTTTCAAACTGTTTCGTGTTTGCTAAGCTTTAAAGAGGGATCTCCTCAGCCACCTGTTTATTTTCTCCCCCCATGAAAGAGAACAAGAAGTTCACAAAGGTATTCACCCTAAACATTTCCGAGTTAGCGACATTAAAAGTACCTGGTAGTAATGTCGTGACAAAAGAAACTTCTCAAATATTGCTGCAGACAGTGTGGAAACCAGAAATAAATTTAGTCTTTGAGGGGACTCATTCACCGATGTAAGGTATAAATAATATCGGTAAAGTTAAAACGCTTCTCAGTTGTCTCAATCGATACATGATCATTGTGTGTTTTGAACTAGTTTATTGTTAACACGGTACCGATGGTGGCAACCTAATAAGAACGTGCTATTCCGAGACACAACGTGACTATTTGATAATTAAATTAGTAACTGTTTATGGATGATATGAAAATTTGCCTCTTGAATGAAACAAAATCATTCCTCTTCCATTTTTTCATAAGTTAATAACATTAGTTCATTTTTCTCCGGCAGGAAAAGAGCCAGCATATTTTCCTTTGTATGTTTTTGGAAAAACAAGGGTATCATGTTACAAACTTTGTGAGGAAAACAAAAGTATCAAGTTACAAATGTTGGCGTTGAAAAAAAAATTATTACGTTTGCTAGTTCAATGTATCAACGAATTAAAAATAAACGAAATTCAACGTAAAACACCACAGTAAAATTTAAAACCTTCTTGTCAAACAGTAATTGTAAGTTATTTTTGGGCCTTGAACTAACAAGTTACATAGAGGCAGCTGATGACTCAAAATGTACTTACAGTCCAGCATACACTGTAACACTCCGCACTATCTGAGATTGTCTCACTAGTTCTATGTTTTATACTCTGATAAAACATAGGTTTTTGACTAATCAGAGTGTGCGCAGGGTCCTATCTATATTTTAAAGGCTGATAAACCACTTCCAAGGGATGTTGGTAGAACACTTGAAGAAATTCATAAATCACCCGCCTGTGGCTCATGATTTACGAATTCTTCTTATGTTCTACAACATCCCGCACGGTTTATCAGCCTTTGTTAAAAACTGGATCATTGGATAAATAAATGCAATTGGAGAGTTTTCATTGGCTTAGCTATCATGGGTTATGAACCATTATACCATTGCCGGATTTCATACGTCAGGGGCCTGGGTACAATCGGTGTATTATGGGATTAACAACACAAGACCCATATATTCAGAAAGAGCACACCGAGCTTTACAAAATCTTTAAGTTTCGTGTTAATTGGGCCATTATTGAACAAGATACAGCCATTCAAAAACTTTAAAATTTGCAAAGAAATGTATGGCTTTCTGGACAAGTGTCCGGAAAATGTATGGATTTCCGGACAAGTGTCCGGCAATGTTCCACCAATTTTTCAATTTTTTGGGGGCGTTTTTATTTTTATTTTAGTCTTGTTTTCTATATTTTGAGGGCGTTTTTAATAAAACAATTATTCCACTCGCGCTTGTTGAACATGAGATGATTATAGCCAACTCGCTGCTACGCACCTTGTTTAGTCTGCTGGCAGCCGGTTTTTTCTGTAAGCGTCACTAGGACGAGCGTTTAGTCATCGTGAACGCAAATTGCGTTGGCCGTGTAGAGAAGAAGGCGAGACAGGGTCGTATGGCCAAGTGGGGAAGAAGGCGAGACGAGAAAAAACCGTCTGCAGACTCTTTTTAATGTTTTCAAACCCTCCGTCAGCCCAGCAACGGAGTACCTGATTGGTCAATATGTGCCCGATGACAGGTAGTTGACAGAAGGGTAAACAAAGAGTTATAAGTTTCACGCAAAGTTTCACGCAAAGCATAACAAAGACGAGCGATGCAAGGCATGCAATGGCACAGATCATCGCGATCATCAAGACGCGATCGTCTCGGAGAAGCTTAAACTGTTGAAAATTAGTTCTTTTAAGGCTGAACAGAAACAAGCTGTTGTCGGTGTCCTTAATACAGACGCTTGACTCTCTGGTTCTGCAGTAGGAGTCTTGGCGGACTTTGGTTTTTCTCCGGACGTTGAAGAGTTCGAAAAAGTTTTGAACAACTGATCATGATACTCCCGCGAGAAAAATTGATTTGGAGAAGTGCCATTTACGCTTCCAGCGTTGCTGAGTCTCGCAGTCAGCGGTAGAAGTTGCTTCAACATTGGCTACGACGGGGTTTAAATTAGCCTTTAAGACGAACGGGCTAGCTCAACGGCGTTCCTAATTATTAACGCACACTTCGCACAGACTCTTGAGGAATAACTTGGATTGGAAACGGGCTCAGAAGTTCCAGATCTTCAGATAAAAGTTAGTCCAATGTGTTGAATTCTGTCGCCTTTTTGTCCTTTAAATGATCACCTACAAAGCCAACAACAGCAATCCCCAGAGCACGAAGCGTCTTCGGTTTAACTATGGAAGCAAGGTTCTTAGGCTCTGCTTGCGAAATTCGCCCGATAAGCATAACGTAAAAGTTTTGAACAACGGATCATGATACTCCCGCGAGAAAAATTGATTTGGAAGTGCCATATTTATTTTAATTCTATAGCATCACAATTTCTTGGTTTTTTCCACTGGATGGTTTTCGATTTATTTTTTTTTGTTGTTGTTGCATGACAGTGAAAACGATCTATTAGTTAATTAGATTATTTTGACAGGTGTGAATGTCCTCAAAAACATGAGAAGAGTCTGCAGTCTGTTTTTCTTCTCGTGCGTGCCGCGCCCATGTCTCGTCCCATTCTCCTTTAGGCTAAATAGTCTCTCCTTATAATCCCTGCTGAAATTTCGAGAGAAAAACAGACTGCCAGCAGTCTATACCTTGTTGGCTATCTATCATCTCATACCCAACACGCGCTCGTGGAACAATTGTTAAACTAACATTACTATAGAAACTTGTGGTCTATTGCCTAAAAAAACATCTGTAAATATTTACACAATCAAATAGGGTGCCAGCAGGGAGGAACTTAATCCTCATATAAAGCTGACCCCCTAAATGTGTTGGTGATTACTCTGTAGGTAGAGTCTGTTTTACAAAGCTGTACAGGTGTCAAGGCCATCCTTATTCTCTACACAAGAGTGCTTCAGTGCGGGCTGAAAGCCTATGATTGAAAGTAATTTTGACAGTTAGCTCCCAAACTGGGGAAGTCACATTAAATACTATAGTGCACCAAAATATCATTCTACAGTTTCTACTTCAAAGTAAAATGATCATGAGTGGGCAAAAAAAATGATACAGAAATCTAATTGTGTGACTTGCTTCCAAACTTTCATGCAGTTCATTGCCTTACATTACTTCTTGGTTGGCCTTTGTTTGGTTGGAAGATGTTGTTATATTTTGCAACAATTGATCATACAGTGTGGTCAGTGGCATAGAATGTAGATCACCCACTGAGTGTAACAGAGCTTTCTTTGTCTCTTTTAGGACCTTGTGGAAGGTGAAGAGGACTACACCATTGAGAAGCTGTGGGGTTTAGGACCTCTCAAGAAAGAACCATTAGTGGAAAACCCACAAGATGTTGTTAACCTTGAACGATACAAGGTAATTATATACATGTATGAATTATTCGTCAAAGTTTGCTCAATTGATGTGGCAGCGCTTGTTATATTGTACTGTATCACAAGATGTTTATAGTGCCTTTATTACCTTCAGTTGGTACATTTAAGTTACTGTACTATAACAACACATTTTGAAAGAAAGGCTGGGAACTCCAAAGGGTGGAACTAGTGATCATGAATATTAACTCTTGGGTATTATTAGGACATTAAGAAAATGACAGAACTTTCTAATGTCCAAAACAGGGGTGGATCTTGGGTCAAGGTGCAGGGGTTGGGCACTTCCCCCCTTAAGATAAAGCCTTCTTCTACGTATTCGTTTTTAAAATTTGTTTATCTCATCAGTCAGTTACATCATTCCTTAGTGGTGTGCCCCCTCTTAACAAAAATCCAGGTGCGAATTAAAAAGGAGCTGTGATGATGAATGTAGCAGTAGCAGTAGCAGTAGCAGTAGCAGTAGCAGTAGCAGTAGCAGTAGCAGTAGCAAGGCAGGGTTGTGCTCTGTCTACCAACTTGTTTAAAGGGACTAAAATGGCTGTAAGTACATGTGTGCTCTTGAACGACAACTTTTTTCACAATGTGTCCATAATATAACAAGGTGATAATTTCAACAGGGATCAAGGATTTTGTTGACTGACAAGGACTTGAATGGAACACTGAGGGTTGCTGTCGAGGGAATGGCAACAGAAGAGCAGTGTAAGATGTTGATAAAACTAGCTGAGGTATGCAGATTGTTTTAGCTGCTTAATATAAAATATCTGTAATTTAACCACCATGGAATGTGCAAGCCTGAATTTGTTTGAAACTATGTGTACTTATGTTGCCTTCATCACTATGACCTCTTGTGTCTTAAAGTCTTTTGCTACAGTTTGACGTGGTACCCACTGTGCAATTGATTCTAATTGCCAGACAGACGTGACTAGTGAATTTTGAAAACTGTCAATAATTAAATATGATCTTATGCAAAATTGCGTTGTTGTACTTCTCTGTGGAAGGCACAGTCATCTCATGGTTAGTGGGCTTACCTCTGGATTGAGTGGTCTAGGCTCTAGCCTTGGCCGGGGACATTGTTTGTGTTCTTGGGCAAGACACTCTACTCTCACTGACAATACTCTCTCCACCCAGGTGTACAAATGGGTACCTACAAAATTTAATGTTGGGGATAACCCTGTGATGGACTAGCATCCCATCCAGGGGGAAGTAGAAATACCTTAAGTTGTTTCATGCTACAGAAAAGGGTATAAGCTTGGTCCTGATGGGCCTCTTGGTTTGTGTGCAGACTTGACCTCACCATACATCTCTTACAGGCATGGAAGTCAGTTAATTTACTTTTTACTTACAATGCATGACATGCATAAACATGTGCCTAAGCTGTGAAATAAATGAAATTGTAATTATGTTATTGATACTGCATCACAAAAGATAATTGCAAACAGGACTGAATTTGTAAGAAGGTTTATTTAACAAGTGATGTTAATTACTGTATCTTTAAATTTTTGTAAGATGCAGTTGTTTTGTAGGAGATGTTATGTTGGCTTTAACCTTGATTGTGTTTATAATTTGTTTTGCTTTAGTGCCCACACAGATTTCCTGCAAGCTTTTAAATTTTAATCGTAAGCGGTGGTAAATGTAAATTACAAGCTGGCAACTTTCATTGATTGTAGTGAGAGTGCTTACAGATTGAATCAACAGGTGACCCCATCAAATACAGAAAAGGCAACTTGAATGTGCAATGAATAATGTATTACTACCAAATCAATATTTTGCATGGTGTTGAAAATGACCATGAAGTAGAATCTGTCCCAAGAAATTGGGCATCTCTGCTGATAAGCTCAATTCATCTCCAAGGAGACAAACATGCATGACTTTTGACTACAAAAATCCAACATTAACACAGTTCTACAGTGCGACAGAAATTTGTGTAGTGGATGTTCAAATGTACTAGTTACTTGAAAACCAAGCGTCCTAACCAAGAAACACCCAATATTTTGTGACGCTAAGAAATTAACTATAATAAAAAATATGCATTCCTGTCCCATAGCTCTGAAAGATGGGGACCTCAAAAGACAAAAATTTTGTAAGAAGAATGAATTTGTTAAGGTCATAGGCAGGGGCTTTGTACACGTAAGGCCAAAAAACTTTCTTTGAATTTGAGGCATGGAATTGTTTTGGAGCATTAGGAGAGCTGGGATGGTGTAGTGAGGGCAACACTCCTCTCCCGCTAGTGTGACTGTGGTACTATTTCAGCTCAGTGTCATATGGGTGGAGCTTGTTGTTGGATGTTGCGTTGCTTATCCCTGTATTTCTGTGGATACTCTGGATTTAGGTTTCCTCCCTACTGAAAAACAACCAACATTGCCAAATTCAAAATAATTTTAATCATGATTAGAGGACATGCATGAAAACCAGCTAGCATTATTGTGGCTACAGATGTACCTCTCCAAATATTTTAAGAATCGTATGTACCAGAATTAGTTTCTCAAACTGCAAGTATTTTCATTGGTAAAGTGCACTCATTATTTCAACTGAATGTTTCCAGCTTGTAATAAGATAAATAAATTAAAAATAAAGACATGACCCTCCTAAATGGTAAAATAATCAAGGCAGATAAACTAGGAGTACTTGTCTAGTGAAAGGCAAAATTCCTAACAAATAATTTAATGAACTAAATTATTTGATTTGCTTTAAAGTCAACCTCAAAGACCCAGGGCAGTTAGATGAGGCAAGAAAAAGTCAAAGCAGCAGGGGAAAAATAGGTCGAGAAAAGTTGGAGAGAAGTTGGGGAGCTTTCCCTTTTACTTTTTTCTTTGCCAAGTCAGTTTCCCCTGGTGTTTTGATTTTCCACTGATTTCACTACCTCCCTCTGGGTCTCTGAGGATGGTTCGTAGTGATCATTGAATAACCGCCTAGTTAAATGTCAACAGGAAATATGGGATAATTTAAACTAATGGAGGTTTAAACAAACAAATCCATGTTAAATTGCTAAATTTGTGTTAATACAAAATGTAAATAAATTCAGTTTTTTTTTAAAAAAAAGTAATCCTCAAAAGTTTATTTAAATACAAAGTTTTGAGCGAATTCGTGTAACACTTTTATTTGTAGCAAGAACTAAATTGGTTTGTGATATGCAATAGACCTATTTCCGTATATTAAAATTCAGTCTAAAACAGTAGACCTCAGTGTCAGGCTCCTGGGAATAACTACAGATTTTGTGGAGTTTGTTCTCCAGAGCCTCATGCTGAGATCTGTTGTGTTAGGGTTAATTTTAATATATCGAAATTACTCTATTGCTAACTGCCTATTTCATGTTCTTATAATTTTATTAAAGTCACTTTTCCTCTCATACCTTTCATTCACAACTAAAGAATTTTATTTTTATTCTACAATCATTAAAATAAACACTAAAAGTATCCTTTCAGAAATTTTATTTCTGCAATAAACCTATAAAAATTGTACTCTTGATTTAAATTTTTACCATGTAGTCCCGGAAGTAGCGCCCTCATAGCCCGTCTTAAAGTTGCCATGTTTCACGATTATAATAAGCATACATGTACAATCCTCTTCGCCCTGTATTTCTTTCACCTTTCCCAAAATAGCATTCATGAGTCAAAGTTTTTTTTTTTCAAACGGAAATGCAGTGAATTGTATGTATCAGCCATAGCACTTGACCAAGCTAAGGCAAGAATATCTTGGGAACCTTGGTTTTCTGGAGGTGTCTAAATAGGTCATTTCCAAGTTGCGTTTTTGCCTCCATGTCAAAACGAGGCTTCGTAGGAAATCATTCTTATGAAAATGTGTTCTCCTTGCATATCAAACTCGTTTTCATACGAAACGTTTTAAACGAAGAATTGTATTGAAACAGAGGCGCAAGGGAACTCAAAACTGGTCTGTTATGATCGTCTATTTTCCAATTGCCCATAATTCCCTGAGTTTGCTCTCAAATTTTGAATAAACTGTTGATGTGAAATGCTCTTGAGAGGTCTGCATATTCCCAAGAGTATTTCACAACAATAGTTTGTGCTAAATTTGGGGAACAAACTGAGGGAATTATGGACAAATGAAAAAAAAGAATGTCATTGATTGCATATCATGTAAAAAACAGCTCTTTCATAAATTGCAATTCGTGAGTTAGCTTCATGAGTGCGAAATTGATTCGATCGTCTGTAAATTCTGCCGTATAACGAATCCTCCCTGGAAAAAACAGATGGCGACTGGCACATTTACTCCTCCCGTAATTTGTAGCAAAAGTGAACTTTGACAGTGCTTATAAAAACGTATAGAAAAGTGTTACAAACCTCAACCTAGCATAATGTCGAAGTACAGGAACAAATTCGCAAGAGTATGTTTACTTAAGGACGGTGCCTACTATTGTTATTGCGCATACGGTCTGCGCATCTCGAGATACTCGGATTTCCTATGGGTGGTGCTTATAATACAGGGATATTTTTGTGCGGTTCAAAACTATGCGGAGAAAGTAGAACTTAGCAAGTGCTCTTGGTATCCAAAAAGAAAATTGGGGGTAACCACGCATTTTTTAGAGATAATTAAGCTTCAATTGGGAAAAAAACGCCATACATTGCTTTGTATTTTAAAGCATTTTACAAATATTGCTGATTAATTATCTTCGAAAAATGCGTGGTAACCCCCAATTTTCTTTACGGATTTCAATAGCACTCGTTATGATTTGCTTTTCCCGCATATTCAGTGAACCAAGCAAAAATACCTTTTAATTAGTAGGCACCGTCCTTAAATGGGCTGCGTTCTGGAGGTGCTGTGATAAAATGTACAGCCGCCATCTTTTTGTCTGTGGAGGATTGGTTCAGTTTACCAGCGAGGGTCATGTCATGCTATACATTTGGGTCTTGATCTCTTTGGTCTGTTCCAGAAGACTGCAAAACTTGGAGATGGATATGATAACAGAAATTCCAAGGAAAAGCCATTTTCTTTCACTGAGAAAGAAACATTTTCTGGCGTCAACATCCTGACTGCGTCAGAGGTATGCATGGATGAAGGAATAGTGCGTTCTCTTCATTGGTTCGGTCTGCAATTGTTTTCTCCTTGCGAAGAATGTCCTCATACTACAATGACCCAATGGCGACTACTTGCTTCCCGCTCCGAGGGCGGGAATTGGTAAACGTAATCTGATTGGTTGTATAGCTAGGTATCGCGTGTTTTTGTAGACAATCACAGAGCGTAGTGAATGAAACCAAAGCAACGTTGAATATTTTTGACACTCACTTTAAAAAACACTTGTCTGAATGGTTACTATTAAAATTGATGGTAACAAGTTAATGAAAAAAGCTTTTGTTAGTGTAATAATACTCATTGCTTCATTGCAACAAGCCCTAAAGGGGCATTAAAGCTGATTTTGTGGGGATAAATAATTTGACAAATTTCATTTTACTTTGATATTCTTTAATGCTGTCATGGTTTTTATTTTTATGGCAGAATTGTTAACTTTGTTTATCTTTATTCAGGCGGCTCTAAACAAGAAAGTACCAATAGAAGAAGCGGAACTTTACTTCAACTTGAGTGATAAAGTCAGACAGTTTACTGAAGACTACTTTCAGCTGGACACACCGCTTTACTTCTCTTATTCTCACTTAGTGTGTAGAACTTCGCTCCTTGGTAAGCGTCAACTAAGCATCTGTAACCAAGCTCATTTTGTGTGAACTTTACTGTACCAGAGGCTAAGACTTCTTAATAGGCCATATTCGTATTCCCGGCATCGCACTGGAACTAGCTTGCAAGTGAGGCTGATGCGGGAGAGTCTTTTCAAATACAAATTATATTCAACTCTTGTTAATGATATTCCCCCGCATGAGCCTCCATTGCAAGCTAGTTCCAGTCCAATACCGAGAATACGAATATGGCCTATTACTTGACATCGCTATTTTGAGTTCCCCACCCCTCCGCTTCCTAAACCTGAACCAGAAAGAGAATGACTGTCTGGGAGAATAGTCTCGCTAACACAATGAAATCAAACCCCCCATTTACTCGAAGTGATGACTTTGCGAACCAATTTCCGTTCTCTCAGGTGGTTCGAAAAATCTGAATTTAGCTTCTCACCAAGTTAATGTATCCTACTTCAGATCCCAATGGACCTGACCCAGGCTTCCACTTGAGCCACCCAATTCACTCGGACAACTGTATACTGAACGTTGATGGACTGGGCACTTGCCCAAAGAGGTCACCAGCTTACACGTGGAGAGACTTCAGGTATTGTCAGACTGTTTATTGATCATGATACGAGCTCAAGGCTTTGATGTACTGCCAGGCCTTGCAACTTATCAGTAGTAGAAGAAATGTGAATAGTGGGTTTTATTACATTCTAAACCTCCGATTAAACATTTCTAACCTTCGGATTGGTCCACTCCGTTATCAGCCAATATACATGTACCTCAGCTAGACCTTTCATGAAAAATGAAAGCGCCATTTTTATGGCGCTTAGTTAACATTTCGTGGGAAAAATAGCTACAAATTGTAGTTTAGTAAGCTATCCTACCGTGCTAAGATAGAGAAAATATGAGAATTTTTACCTTAATTTTGTCAAAAAAATTTGGAACGTCCCCCAGTGTCTTTTTAATGTGACTTCCATCACCTTTGTACCCCGGTCAGATGCTTTGTAATCGCGCGCGCTCGTTTTCTAACAGAATTTGATAAGAATCATTGAGAAATGTGTTGACATTAGCCTGCATAGCTGGCGGTATTCTCCTCGCGGCTTCGCCGCTCGCTTGTCGGCTCCGCCGCCAAAACTTTATTTCGCGTGCGCTTACAATACCGCCAGCTACGCAGGCTATGTTGATATTTGTCGGTAGAGACGATCTGCTGACCTCCATTATTACATGGTTCCTTTTTAGTGCTCTGCTATATTTGAATGGTGATTTCAAAGGAGGAGAATTCCTGTTTGCTAACCCTGATGATTCAATTCAGGTATGGTTCAATGTGCTCGGCAAAATAAAACTTCACAGAGCTTACAATATTAACCTTGTCAAATGAGCGAACAAATGCATGCACGCTCGGCGAACAGACGGATGTAACGTAACGAACGTAACGTAAAGAAAGTAACGTAACGTAACGAACGAACGTAAGACAGACATAACCGGAACGATGTCTCTCCAATTGCGACAATTGTGAAACTAATGAAAATTTGGAATTCTTTAACACGGTTGTTGCTTTACTAGATCTTCTCCAAATCTGATGGGCACTGATCAATTCCTCTTTAAGTTTAATAATAATAATAATTTAATAATTTATTACTTATAGAGCGCTATTTACAATGACAGATCAATAGCGCTTTACAATTAATGTCTCTAATATTAAATTAAGTTTCTCCTAGTATAAACGGGGGCTTCTGCGTCGTTGCTGCCTTATGTAAGTCCCGATTGATTCTTGAATATCATGTTGTTGATTTACAGGCTAAAGTGAAACCAGAATGCGGACGAGCCGTGGCTTTCTCAGCTGGACTGGAGAATCTTCACGGTGTTGCTGGGGTACTGGGGGGACGCAGATGTGCTCTGGCGTTATGGTTCACTTTGAGACAAAAACACGACGAGCAACAACGTAAGGTTGCCTGGGAAACTCTGCAAAAAGCCAAGGAACTCGAACGTTTGGAGAAGTCACCACTTTTCACGCCAGAAGTCGCTACTCATGTTGAACTCTAGCAAAAGCTTTCTTTTTCAGTCGGAGGAAAAAGTTCGGTTTTCGGAAAATCTTCGTTGAACCACTCGAGCGTGTCCGAATCTATTTGTCCAATCAAAATGTAGGGCGAGTATTCGCGAGTATTGCGATGATGTTGCTGAGCAATACGAGTTAGAGTTTTGCTGTTTAGTTGTTCCTCCGACAGTCTTAAATTGTACTTTAGATGTTTTAAAATCCTTGCTGGAGGGAACTTTTGTTATAGTTATTTTTTTAAGAAAGTTAATGTAACGATATGGTCATTGATGAGTAGGCTGCGTAACAACAGTTTTCATAGTCGGTATAATGAGCAGAAGATTAAGAGGAAGTGAAGAGCGGGAAAGGAGTAATTAAAAATGGCCTCCTTTACCATGGTTTTCTCTCTTCACAGACAGCAACCTCCACACCGTTAGAACATATGTTGTCGCCTAATTTTCCCCTACCAAGAGAAGTCTTGAAGGCCCTGGTGGCAAATTTGACTCCTTCGTTTGCTTTATGGCACCTTCCAACACTTTCCAGTGTCAAAAAAGCTTCCGCACTGTTACGAGTAGTATCTTTTAACTGTTAAATATTTTTTTTATTCTGTAAGGGTCAGTTCAGGATTCAATTGAATTTGATAAATTTGTTGGCGAAAAACCTACACTGAAATTTATTACGCAAGATTATCTGAGATAAAAATATATGCTTAATAAATACTTCTCAGAGTATGAAAAAAGCGATGAATATTTAGAAGACTAAAATTAAAAAAAAATTGCAGTTATGGGATAAACGTTTTGATATTTTCTTTCATAACATCAAATTTACAGACATTTGAAGAGTCATAATGTTTTGAAATAGACTGGGAACCAAAGCAAGAACTTGGATCGGCTTTCAAGGGAAAAAAAAAAATAATCGGATGCAACGTACGGGTCTTCTAGGCGAAGTCATCAGGGTCGGTCATTTTAGCGAGGACCGGGAAGATTGAATACTGCAAGGTGTAAACGTTCTGAATGACGTGTTACTGAGCTCGTTAAGCCAACCACATCGGAAAAGTAGGTTTGAAATACCACATTTCAGAAGCAAGTTCATTTACCAGGTCCCTCGTTCGTCTTTGTTGAAACTGTTTTATTTTTTTTATCCATTACTCTGATGCTTGGATTTGCTAAAGGTAAAAACATCTTTAGTTATATATCTCGACAATTATAAAATAATAATAGGAATTAAAAGTTTATTGACACTGACTGAAAACTTTCTTTATCTTTCTTTGTGTGAACGTTTCGGTTAAGGTGGCTCAAAAAATTTTTCAGCACTTATATTTGGATGAGTCCTTATAACCACTCTTTATCACTTGATACTACAATCATGGTATCAAAACACTGCCCAATCACTGGTGAACACGTTATCATTTTTGCGACTAAATAGGTTACTATAGCAACAGTATGACCTAGAAACACCCTTAATTGCAGCTTTAGGGGCTTATAATTCAAAAACGGCACGGTGAATTTTTTTTTCTATTATTAACTTTTGATAAGAATGATAAGACGCAACTTTTGGCAAAGTTTAAAAAAATCTGTACGTGGGGTTTAGAGCCACCTTAAATTTTCAAAAATTTAGTAGTTATTACTATGGTTCATCGTAGTTATTATGTGTTAAGTCTACTCGACACAGGATTGCTTCCTCATACATTTTCGACTGAGTTACGTTAAATACAAAAAGAAGAAATTGTGTAGGGTAATAAGGTCTACTGACAAAATTAGCAGTTGTGGTAACAGAACGTGATGAACTTAAGTGGCCCTGGAAACAAATCGTAGTGAGAGAAGGCTTAGATCTGGGCAGGATCTCATAGATGAAACAATAAAAAACAATATGGATGCAATAGTTCTCACCTTTATTAAAAACAATTCACCGCCGCAGTTAAAATCCATCAAATATTTTCACTCTTGCGCGATTGGTCTAAACGCGTCATGAGAACAAATATTCCCAAGCTAAAACTGGGGAATATCCGACGATTTCGAAACTGCGCATGTTGCGTGAAATATTTGTAAGATAATTAACACAATAGCCTCCATTTGGCCCAAAAAAATGCTCGGATATTTGTCCTTGGACATAATTTTAAGTTGACAGTCTACGCGCTCGAAAAACTGTTCGCTTCTAGGAACAGATATGTCCGCGGACAAATATCCAAGCATATTTTCGCGCATAATGGAGGCTAAGTTTGTTGGTTATGTATAAAACTCTGAAAACAATGTTGACAAGAAAAGACCTGGGTAATCTCCACTCCACATTTCACTGCTAGTTGGTAACAGTTTCCAATGTATTGAAAAATTAATGTCACTCTTCTCGATAAATAGTTTGCACAAATATCAGAAGTTTCAGAAATGCTTGACAATTTTACTTCTTTTTATTCCCGCAAATGCTTTGATTTCGCTTTACAATAGCTTCTGGGTTTATGGATTTAACAATGTTCTATACTGAAGTTATGTTGTGGAACACTTAAAGATTGGGGTGCATTTCATATCTGGCTGTTTGCTTAAATGACTTGTGATATGTTATGAAATGTATACACGAAATAACTAACCACACAACCGTACAATAATTCGACTCAAACAATGCACTCCCGATAACTTACCAGCAAAAAGGTTGACCGAGACTGCGGAAGTTAGCGACAAGAAATTCTACCTGACCTAACCTGACTGTAAAATAACTTGGCAACTCGGGTACTCTATAAAACTTTATTGTAAAAAAAGTAATTTCTCCCACTACTGGACTCCTTCGAGTGGTAACAATCGCAAATGTATTGGTGAGCCCTCTTTACAATATATTTAGAAGTCCAAGAGTACAGCCCTCTTCAAAACACACAGGCATGAGAACGAACATGAATAAGACGTTTTGTTTCTGTACACAGGCTAAAAAAAGGACTCGATGTCGGGGGTTCTTCCACACAAAACACCCTGCAAGAATATTAACTTAATTTAATTGCCATTTTTTTAAAGACATTTATTTTAATTTAGTGGTTATACGGCACGTCTCTCTTCTCCCATCCCAAGCCTGCGAAAAGTAAGTCTAGTGTTGAAACTAACACCTCTTTACTCGCTGCTTTACTCATGAAGGAGATCTACAGATCCACAAGCGTGTTGCGTTTCTTCGTAAAGGGCTGTGCTGTGTTATTAACATTAACCTCGGAGACTGGCTTTCCCTTCCATATTAAGAATTTCTCCATATCTCTTTAACACTTTTCACGCACTGCAATCACAGATAACATTTGTATTTTCTGACAATTAGAACTGACAGCAGCTTCGCGGCGCTTTCGTTTCGTCCCGTCCAAAGGACTCTTCAGAGACACTTAAAAAGGTGCCGTTCGCTAACAAAATGATGACAGCAATCTCGGCTTATATCGCATAAGGATTCCCGACCGTAGAGAGAAAGTAGAAAGGTCTATCTCTGAAGACTCCCTAGAACGGGACGAAACAAAAGTGCTACGTCAGACAAGCAGCAAACAGTGTACTGCTCCTGTTTAGTTCAAGAGCACTCGATGCTAAGGAGGCCGTGAGCTCGTGAAATTAAACACTTAACTTTTTTTTCAATCTTATTACTTTGATACAACACAACTCGCAAAAGCTACCTTTTGGGTCTGTAGAGGGACTAGAAGGAAACTCGTCACTTACTTTTCTGAAGTTGACCCAGCTGAGTTTGCAGTCACAAACAATGGATATCTCTCCACTCTGCATCCTGAAATTACACAAAACCAGTGTTAGACAGAGTGCTTGTTAAGTTTCTATGCTCAACAACGCTTACTCAGCTTTGCTGAAATCATATGTTCCATACTCAAGCTGGAGAAAGTACTTCTGTGCATAATGTGATAAACGGTTATCTTAATAAACAACAGATAGGTGTTTGTGGTTGTTGTTCTTTACTGTTTGCTCTGTATTGTAGCGAGAGAACTGGACCCTCACCCCCACCCCTGCGTGCTTCCCGCTTACGTCTCTTGCTTTTCACTTGAGTAAAGAGAGAGACTGTGAACAGTCTAGTCTCATTCCAGAAAGAAACAAAACAAATAAGAGAGCAAATTAAGGGCGCGTTCGTTTGGGATCAATCCGGAATAAGAATAATTGGAATAATGCAAGTAAGCGTTTGTTTGGGAGCTATTCTCAATCCGGAATAACTGGATTTCCATTCCAGCTATTCTGCTCTCAGGAGCAGAATAGCCGGAATATATTCCGGAATATATTCTTATTCCGGAATATCCCAAACGAACGCGTCCTAAGTAACTGATGGTACAAATGACCGACAGAGCTATGCTATAACTGCAACATACAGTGATGTAAAAAAATAACAAACTTACCATAGGCAATGGGCGTGAGTTTGAAGACCGTGTGAAAAGGAATACTAAGATTTGGAAGTTCTCCTGCAGAGAAAAGAAAGTTTGTTAGAGGTTCTGTTATTCCAAGTATAAAACCAGTGACAGATTCATGAATGAAATCGAAAGTCCCAAAATCCTGGTTACACCACACAACTTGCTCCTTAAGTCTAGCAGTTTATCATTTTGATTCTCCGGCATTGCAATACGTGTTAGTTCAGCCACATATTTCGGAACATCTACTGCAACTCCTTCAGTCCTTCCGAGAACAAAAATTGCAGTTCTGTAAATTAAATTTCATTCTAGCAACTAACCTGAACTGTGGTCCAAAAAGTATGCCATAAGACACTGCAAGATAGCCTACATGAAAAGTATAAAGAGCCGATTTCAATTTCAACAGAAGAGGATAGACTTGGCCCTGAGTATATGTATATGGAGAGGGAAGCGGCGCAGTGGCTTCATTATTGTTGAGCTCGTCTCTGGATCAATTGGTCCGGGCTCGAACCATGGTCGGAGAGTCTTTATTCTCAGTGCCTCTCTTCACCCAGGTGTATAAATGGGTACCAATGAATTTAATGCTGGAGCGGGTAACCTTGTCACGGACTAGCATTCCATCCAGGGGGGAGTACAAATACTCTTAGTCGCTTCATGCTACAGAAACAGGGATAAGCTTCGGCTTGATCAGCTACATGGCTCGCATGCAGCGTTTCTTTACCATATATATGGACGCTGGCGAGCAAGATATGATAGTCTTACGCTTAAGTACATCACTCACCTCGTGGCAAATAACCAATACGTTGGTCTGTCTTTCCAGTTCCTGAACAGAAGACATATTGCAATTATTTGTCAGGTGACTAAAACCAGAGCTCGCTCCAAAAGGTAGCTTCAATAATCAATAGTTAAATGCTACTATTTCATATCATTTAACTTACCATTATAACTGGTTCAAGTCGAGCACACACATCACTGTACGACTGAAAAGATAAACATTACGATAGTGGAACCAGAGAATTAACTCTGAAGTGTAAATTATAGTGCTACTTAAACCCATGAATAACCCACTGGGCGTTAGCCCTAGTAAAGGGAAACAGGGAACCACACGAGGCAAAGAAAAAATCTTTTGACCTCGGTGGGAATCGAACCCACGACCTCCGGAATAGATCTACCGTTACTCTGCCGACTGAGCTACAAGGTCGCACAGAGAAAGTCGGGGACGATTTTAGATGGTGAATCGCGGCGAAGAGAAAGTAAGGGTACATATGAATGTTGTGCCGCGTAGCACTGGGAACACAAATAGTGGAACCAGAGAATTAACTCTGAAGTGTAAATTATAGTGCTACTTAAACCGCGATTCACCATCTAAAATCGTCCCCGACTTTCTCTGTGCGACCTTGTAGCTCAGTCGGCAGAGTAACGGTAGATCTATTCCGGAGGTCGTGGGTTCGATTCCCACCGAGGTCAAAAGATTTTTTCTTTGCCTCGTGTGGTTCCCTGTTTCCCTTTACTAGGGCTAACGCCCAGTGGGTTATTCATGGGTTTAAGTAGCACTATAATTTACACTTCAGAGTTAATTCTCTGGTTCCACTATTTGTGTTCCCAGTGCTACGCGGCACAACATTCATATAAACATTACAATAGTTCATGTCTCCTTCATGTCAGCTTAAATCAATAAACAGCAAACCAATACATGGTCAAATCTGTCTACTAAGCCACCTACTACAATATAAACTTGCATATCTGCAGGAGAGACTAGTCCGCATACATAGTATTTGCCATAAAAATGCGAAATTTAATTTCCATGAAGAATTTCCTTGTTATGGCTTCTTCTGTAATTCATTTTAAGTACAAAATAATTCCCCTTACCTCTCCCCTGGGATATCTGTAATTGAATGGATGTTCCTCTATAACCTTGTGTTCTTCAGGGTCCATCTTTTTTATTTCGTCTAGAGTCATACCATCATAGATGCCCTGCATGATATTTATCACAATGGATATGATAATTAACACTGAACTTATGGCTGTTACTATCGGATACTTGCTACACTGGTGTTAACAGGCAGAGATTACCAATTATTTGATATATTCAACGATATTAATCAAGGCCTGATTTGCACTGCACAAGGAAATTTCAGACCATGGTACGTGAAACAGAAATGCCTCAGACTTAAAGTTCTCCAAAACACCCCTAACTGTCTGACGATTGTAGTAAATGCCAGGATCTCAAGCTGGCTCGACATATTGAGAGACTTTCTTAAGGACGGTGCCTACTTTTGTTAGTGCGCACACGTTCTGCGCATCACGCAAGCCATGGTTTAAGCGCGCGCGCGCTGGGGTTGACATTAACGCAATCAACTACGCCACCAAGCACACGACTAAAACTAAAGCAAAATTTTCCTTCTGCGACCAAATTAATTTTAATGAACCTGTAATTAAATCAGGGTGACCAGAATAGCAGCATATCGCTAACACTAACCAAGCTGTTATCTGTCGAAAATTACACTGAAATCCAACTTGTAAACAGTGCGCGCGCAAGAAACGCAAATGTCTTACTTACTGGGGAGGTGACAGGAAAAAATGTAACGGGCACCGTAAAAGTTTTCAAAAAAGATCAATAACTTAAAAAAACGCGTGGTTACCCCTACATTTTTTGCTGCGAAATGGAAGTGGCAAGCCTGTTCAACATGTGATTAGTTTCTGGTTGTGAGCAAAAGGTATTTAGACTGTATTTTACCTGAACCAGAGGAAGGCTTTCAGAGATGCTAAAAGCGCTTTTGCAACGATTTTGTGATAAAAAACGTACCGAAAATGATTTTAATGTTACCATTTGCCATGCAGTTTAAGGATCTTTTTAAACGTGTTTGCCTTTCTGTATGTTAAGGCGAATTCTAAGGATAACTGTGAGGAAATATCATTTCCCGCTTTGCTCAGTTTGTTGGGATTCAAGGCTAATTATCTCGAAAAAATGCGTGGCTACCCCTATTTTTATTTGCGGATTCCCAAAGATCTACTTGTTCCGCGTGGTCCTAACTTGGCGCAAAAACCTTTGTATTTAGTAGGCACCGTCCTTAAGGGCCGATTTACACGGTACGACTTTGACGCATGCGACAAGCTTACGACAGGCCTACGATATGACTTGGGACCATTTACACGCTTACGACATTTGCACTTACAAAATTAAATATGCAAAAGTTTGCACCAGGATTTACGGAGCGAAAAAGTTCTAACAAACGTAAAACAATATTTTAGCTGTCCTGCGCTTTGAAAAAACTTTCTAACGAGATGTTTCTCGCTTTAATTCGTTCCGTACTTTTCGAGAAACGACTTCACGTGAACCAGTCAACAACAAGTTCGTCCGCCATTTTGACGGAAGAGTTCGGCTACGATTGTCGCAGCGTTTTAAAACATGTTTTTTAAAAATCCTACGACATTTTTTATGACGTACACAACAGTCGTAAGCGAGTTGTAGGTTGATTTACACGAACAATTCATGTCGTAGGCCTGTCGTAAACTCCTGTCGTACCGTGTAAATCGGCCTTAACCGTGTTAAAAAACGCTGAAGAAAAAACTATCTTAAGTTCACATTTTCATCCGCTAACTACTCAATAACTTACATGATCCATTTCATTGAGAGCTTTCCATCTCTCAATTGACACGCCCTTGAGATACTGTGCAGTATCTACAGCTCTTTTAAGTTGACTTGTCCAAACCTAAACAAGAAAACACATACATGTAGACTAAAACACTTATACAACGTTTGGATGCAGGGGACCATACAACGAATAATTAAACTGCTTGGCTTGTTATTGCCGGATCTCTTGATCAAGAAATGCTCGTACCAGACGTCACTCTAAGTGTTATAAAACCAAATTGATTGCAAGGCTTGTACTACGGCAGAAGGGCAAAATTTATTGGCCTATACATGTATTTCAACTAGCAGAGCTAGTCTTCATAACACTTGTTCCAACAAGCATGCAACTGAAATGGAGATCTGATCATCGCAGTTGCACTTGCAATTTAAGCAATTGCAAATTTTAGCCCGAAGAAAAAAATTCCGGCCTTCAACGGGATTCGAACCCATGACCTCTGCGTTAGCGCTGCAGTGCTCTACCAACTGAGCTATAAAGACCCATATGTTGGAAGCAGACCAATTTATCGAGTTCATCTTAACCCGTGACAGGAATGAGACGTGAAGTGAAGTTTATTTTAACTCATAACCAGATAAAAACACAGAAAATACGTAACTTAACAAACATCACACCTTTAAATCTTTAAGTTTCTCATCCTCAATGAATCTTGCCAGAGCAAATGAGAACTGGGAAAATAATAAATATAAATATTAATTTCCTTTAATTGTGAAGTTGAATGTACATGTTTAATAACAGATGATTCGGTACAAGTAAGGCAGCTTGAAACAAGCAAAATTTATCTACAAAACAGTTCTAAGAAGATATGCACGCTGACAGGTTAAAAATCGTGTCAGTTCTATTACACGATGGAGACACGGAACTAGCACGAGCTGTTGACATAATGATGACACGAGCAGTGATAAACAGATTCACCTCTTCTCCCCGAACTGTCAGATCTGAGTCTCCTCCAAGTCTTTTTTGAACATTAAATTGACTCTCTCCATGCTGAAAAAAATACAAGGGAATACATAAAGATAATCACAAACTTACAGTAAGCTTGCCACATGCAATAGACCCTTCTCCAAAATGGCGACCGTAAATTCAAACAAGTCAAAATTAAAAACGTATACCAACACTAGAAAGAACACCTTTACTTTGGTAACCCTGCAAAGTTTCAGCTTTTCAAGTGGAATATCAGCTGAGAAAATGTAAGTTGAAAATTGAAAAATTTACAGACGTTTGTATGACTGGGGGTATGCAATATACCCCCAGACACAAACGTCTATACATTTCTCAATTTCAACTTACATTTTCTCAGCTGATATTACACCTGAAAAGCTGAAACTTCTTAAGTTGCATTCAGATTATATTACTTACTATTCCATTGCTATTAACTGTGTACATACATGTAGGTATATGCAAGCAGCCGGTTCACATTTACAAATGTCCATACAAGTTAAACACAGCTTACCCTTGCAAGATATATTGACCTTTTCTTGATGTGCGAGTTCATTAGAAAGTACACAGCTCTACTCTGAAGGTAACCTGAGAAACAAGGGCAAGAACAAAATATCAATTTCTTGATAACAATAATCTAAACAGGATTCTGACAGGTAACACAATAAAGCACTTCATGTTTCAGCCATTCATTACATTTCTTTATCCTAAACAGGAATAACCAATCCCATTCAATCATTTTTTCCTCCTGTTTTACCCATTCTTCAGTTTGCTCTTCCTTCCTTTTCCCTCTCTGCTGTCTTGGCCTTCTTCCTTGTTTGCTCACTCACTACCTTTCTTAATAACTACCCACCTTGCTTCTCTCTCAGACACTTCTATCTAGCCCTTCCATTTGTTTTCTTTTTTCTGTCATTCATTTGTTTACCTACATGTATTACCTTGCCATGGATCTCTTTTCGTCTTCCTTTACATACATGTACACAAAGCCGTGCTAACAATGTTTTAATATTAATTACTTGACTACTATCTACTGGGAACAAATAATCTTTCACTTTCTACTTTAAGATAATTTAAGCCAGTTAGTTGTCTAGGTAGGTAGTATATATCTTGTTTGTTACATAGAATTAACTTTTTATTATAATTAGTTATCAAATAGAATGTAGTTGGCTTGAAGATATTAGCACTTGAGTGCTACTCTGTAAATTCAATGGTAAATAAAGTCAATTTATTGATTGACTGACTGACTGATTGATTGATTGATTGATTGATTGATTGATTGATTGATTGATTGATTGATTGATTGATTGATTGATTGACTTAAAGTGACTTAAATATATATGAAAGTAATGTAACACGAGCATGGGACCTAGAAAAAAAAACATTTGAGTCCCAATAGGAAGTGAGAACTCAGTTAAATGACCTGGCTCTCCAAGAGTTCTCATAGCTCAGTGGATAGAGCATCCGCCCGGTGTTCGGAAGGTCATGGGTTCAAACCCTATTGGGACTCAGATTTTTTTCTAGGTCCCACGCTCGTGTTACGTTACTTTCATATATATATTTACCGAGCTGCAATTTCACCATCACTCATTTATGACTTAAATATATCTAATTTGGTACATGTACCTGATCTGATAATTTACATGCATTAACTCCATCATTCTAAATGTCATTTGTCATCAAATACTAATAGGGCTTTTTACTATTACCATCAATGTTGTTAACAAGGTACTGCTCTCCTGCATTGATGATCTTGATAAATGAAAGGTTTCTTAAATGTAGAACAGACATTCAAAGTGATAGTTATGAAATAAATAATTTAACACAAGTTGTTGCTACCTAATTAAGGCAGTCCATAAAACAATATGTGTATCTGCACCAACCAACTTGTTAACTACCACTTGTTAATTTTACACCTTGGGTTTCAAAAGAAGTCTCCTTGACAATCTATTGAGACTGTAATAAGTGCTAGAATTTTGATCATTCTTGGTAATGACAAACCCAGCTTTGATAAAGCTATGTTTCAATACACCTCATGAATCCAATTTAGTCACAGTAGACACATGTGGTTTGTGGTCCTCTTGATATATTTTGTTCCCTTGAATCTTTTTGTTTTCAAAGTTCGGATCAATATCAGTATCTGGGCTACTGCACACCTACATGTACCCCTCCCCTAACCCAACATGTTATAATAAGTTAATAAGTTAGCGTTACTGTTGGGTTAGGGGAGGGGTAGTTGCACAGTTGCCCAGATACTGATATTGATCTCAAAGTTCTTTGATTATTGCCTTGATTATGGCTGATAAGATAGTAACAAAATAATGCTATTTTTAATTTTACTTCAGCATTGTATTTGCTGTATACCGGTAATTTTTTTATTAAGAGTAAACACATAGTAAATAAATATCTAATATTAAAATTATTCAAAAGACTTTCTGGTTGGCTTGTTACGTATTACTTACAATAAAGCAAAGTAAACTGTACCAGTTTCCACTCACCCCTCTTTCTCTAAAGAAAGTGGCTGATAAGCATCTTCATAGTGCTTGATCCGTTCCCTGAAGTCCTCAACGGCTGTGTCTCTATCCACAGTCACGTAATCAGGACTGAAGACCTTGACTTCCTGCGGGGGTAAGGATGAAGCAGGCGAGTCCACCCACACTTCCCATAACTTAAATTCCTCTTTTGTAAGAAATTCATGTCCCATTACCTTCAAAAAAAGATCAAGAACAAAAGATTTCATTGTTTAATTTCTTTACTAACAACTACTTTGTCCTTACACATGTGTGCCAGTAACTACTTTTATTTAGTTAATTAGTGTTTAACAGAGAAAGCAAAAAGCACTTAAAATCTGAGTTATATAATTAATTGAGTTAGGAATTTAATTACATGTATGTGTTAGTTCCGTAAGATAAACTACAGTGTTATCAATTTTTAAGGTTAAGGTCTTGGACTTCATAGCAAAGCACAGTATATTTGCCATGTAAATAGGCCATTTTCGAGTTGTCTTTTGCCTTTCTTTCAAAACAAGTCTTTGTGTGAACATACCATTCATAAATATGAAAATGTGTTCCACTCGCATGTTTTTCTTCGTGCAAATCAAACTCGTTTTCATATGAAAGGCTTTGCACAGACTCATTTTGAAACAGAGGCACAAGATAACTTAGAAATGGCCTGTTAAATTGACATTGTATCTTGAAAATGTTAAATGCTGTCTTGAATTACTTCAAATGAAAGTTAATGACTAGTAAATAAAAGAGCTTTAAATGAATGACAAAAGGAACAAACAATTGAATAAACAAATTAAAGCAACGAAAGAATAAATTAAATGAATGACACAATTGAAAAAGGAATGAGTAAGTGGATGGCTGAACACACAAATACATGAATGGATGAACAGTGGAAAAGACAGACAGGGAGGTTGACAGATAGACCAACAGATGAACGAGTGAACAAAGTGAAAAATGTCAGTGAAAGAAAAAAAATAATAAACAGATGGATGGACAGAGAGACAAACAGTTGAAAGGATCAAGAGATGAATAAATAAAAGTTAACAAATAACAAATGAGGTCTAAGAATGAACAAAGGAAAAAATAAAGAGTACTGGAACTAACAAAAGCTAAAAAAAAAACAAAGAAAGCAAGGAACAAATCATTAATGATTAGTGATCAAATCAAAGAACAAATGAATGAATGAATGAATGAATGAATAATGAAAGAATGAATGAATGAATGAATGAATGAATGAATGAATGAATGAATGAATGAATGAATGAATGAATGAATGAATGAATGAATGAAAGAAAGAAGGAAGGAAGGAAGGAAGGAAGGAATGAATGAATGAATGATCAACCACACACACACAAATAAGAGAACGAAGAGCAAATGAAAGAGAGACAACAACAAAATGAAGGAGGAAATAGATGAATGGACAAATACATATAAGACACAATAAGGACAATACCAGACTAGCTTCAAGATCAATGCACCTATAAAGTACATGAATCGCACTTTATACATCCTGCTGAGACCAATAAAAATATTACAGGCAATAGAGGTTTTACATGGCAGCCATGTGGCATGGCAGGAACAATGAAAATATTTTGCATAAGAAAGAACATTTTCTCCCATAAGGAAAAAAATCTATAGTTTCTGCAAAGCAACATGGCTACTGTGCATGGGGTTATTCCAGAAAAAATACACACACCCCCCAACGGATGGCAAAAATATTTGACCCCCCCTCCTGACTGGATTTCCCAGACTGCTAGAACCCCCCTCCCACCCAGATTTCCAAGCTTAAGGACCCCCCTCCCGCCCGGATTTCCATTTTTAAAAAGGCCCTTACTGGAAACGACAGGCAATAGAAAAGATTTAACATTTTATCCAAAAGATTGCTGTTTATTATAATTTTAAAACCTTGTTGAATATTGTGGGTTGAATTTCAACATTTTTTAAAACAGATTATTCAAACGATCGTCATGTTTTAGTGCAAAGAACCGTCCATTTATCGCGCTGGTTAACTGGTTCTTCATGGTTAACAAGACCTATGAAGCATATGAGGTAAGAACACTATAAACTTAAAGACTACAAGATTTCCCATTGCAAAGTTCTTTTCCTAAGCTATCAACCCCCTCCCCCTCTCCTGCGAGAATTTCCAGTTTGCCATCCGTCGGGGGTGTGTGTATTTTTTTCTGGAATAACCCAAGGCATCTACATATGCATTGTGTAACAATTGCCTGAAATGAGAAATGTTTAGGCAAAAAATGGCTGCTGGTTTATCTGATGGTCATTTCATAATTTTTGATTTACTGAACAAGTCAAGTTTTCATTGTCTCAGCCAAGTCTGGTTTTCAACTGTTTGCAAATGGATGAAGGAAAAATGGCTGCTGGTTTATCTGGTCATTTCATTTTGATTTTATTACTGTTCAAGTCAGGTTTACATTGTCTCAATTAAGTTTGGTTTTCTTTTGTTTGTTGATGGACAAAACTGACTTTACATTTCAGTCTGTTTTGTTCTTCCATTTAGTTAAAATAAAGATTCAGAGATAAATCATCATTTATCTTCAAGCTATTTAGTACATTATGTACATGCACAGTTTCTCAATGATTTCAGAATCTTGAACTTCTTTAGCTATTTTACTCTACATGCCAGATTAGCTTTCCAATAACAATTACATGTTGATAAAAGTGTTGTTTTTTGTCACTGACTTGTATGTTGTATTTTATCGTCTATGTCATCTCCTGACTACAATTACTCAATTTTTAAATAATTACATGTATTGGATTAATTATTGGAATTATTACTAATGTTTGTATTAAGTGTACCACTACTGGCAATTCTTAGTGAAAATAATTTTTGATACCTCTAGTTTTGTGCATTACTGGATTGTAGATTCTGTGCATGTGCTATTTAAACTGTTTTAAATTACAAGTACAGAAAACACGATCATATCAGGTGCAATATCTGATAATCATTAGATTAAGTACAGTAGATCTAGAGAAGAATCTAGAGAAGGGTCACTGCACTGTGTTGTTGCCTTGTGCAATCGTAATGTTCTCCATTCAAAAGTATAGATGGCAACCATCTTATTAAAAGCCCAACACATATCTCGGAATAAACTAGCATCTCATCCAGGGTAGAGCAGACATACTCCTGGATGCCTCATAATACAGAAACTGGGGATAAGCACTGGCAAGCCCAGAATGCTAAATTATAATGCTTGATTGAATTACAATAACAGGACTTCCTTAACAAGTTGCGTGATCAAACACACTAAAGCACACTCAGCTGAGAGAGTACAGAGAGAGAGAAAGTCGACACTCCTCAAAAATGAAGAGCGTATAGTTGACGATGTAGAAAACACACCTTAATATTTGCTGCTACTATATCTGAGTCCTCACAAATGGATTCCATGAAAAACACCTCATGAAAGAAAAGAATAAATGAATGGCTTGGTGCAAGACAGGCGTAAGTGACTTTTTCGGGTAAAATTTTTTTTCCTTCAAAAGTGCCTGAATTATTGCATGTGTTTTTCAATTAAGTAGTAAAACATTCCCTTGTATTTTTTTCGGCTGGTTTGCACTTTGCTTCCGAGAAAAACGAAGACAGAATATCGAAGCGTGCACAATGAACGCATTACAAAGTTGCACACGAGCATTTCAGCCAAAAAAAAGATACAGGAGAATGTTTTTCTACTAAATTGAAAAGCACACGCAAAAATTCTCACCCTTCCAGTTTTAATTTTTAATTCATGTTAATTTAATTTCTGTCAAGTGTATTAGGGTCAATAATTAAAAGTTGTTGTTGTTGTCTTTTGAAGGAAAAAAAATTTTACCCGAAAAAGTCACTTACGCTTGTCTTGCACCAAGCCATTCAAATATATCTAATGTAAAAGGCTTCAATTATCCCAAACCTAACCTGGCTTAAGAGAAAACTCTGATCTCATGCTGGCTTATGCTTACGGGCCAAATTCTCATGCCTGATGATTGAAAAATGTGAGTGGTTGCAGCTTTGCTTGACACAGTTTCCAAAAATATGTAAACTCAAACCAATGTAAGATATGAAAACTATGTGTAAATGACACAATACTTCCTTCTTCATATAAAAAGCACCGGGAGTGCAGTCACATTTGGTGATACACTTCCTGAGACTGGGACTGGGCAATGTCAGCCGTGAGGGCTGTTTCTGTGTCCACTTTTATGTGCAAATTTTGGAAGACTTAGGAGGTCTTCGGAAGTTTTCGGACTTCTTAAGGTATCTTTGGATATATTCATGTCATCTTCAAACAATCCAGCACTCCCAGAATAAAAATCTCACACCTATAACTCAGGAAGAGTATATATTATATTAAAATAATTCCGATGTCAACACCGAGAAACAAGAAACCCATCTTACCTTGAATCCCCGGGTTGTACAGAAGTCCATAATTAAAGCTCTCCTCTCCAATGTTGTATTTGTGGCATCAAATATCTACAATAACAGTGCAAGCAAGTTGATTCAATGTAACCAACTTAATCATAAGTAAATTCTGTACTTACTGCCACTTGTCCTCCAAAACTCAAAAACTTGCTGACATCTTCCAGGCAGGCAATAGCACACTGTCTGTTATTTTACAAAAAAAATCAAACAAATCAGACTGTTTGCATGATGGCTTACAAGTAGTTTATTAAATTAGGGGTGATTTTCCACCAGCTAAGTGGAACGAAATAAGTGAAAAATGTTTTTCTCACACACCGCCGGGGCCTGGGGATGGGTTCAGGTCATGTGACATGTAAGGGACAAGACAAGACAAGACAAGACAAGACAACTTTGTTATTACATTTTACACATATTATAGTAGAATGACCTGGCACCGCAGGTAGCAAAAGCTAGTCGAGGCGGGCCAGGAAGAATAAAAATAAATGACATCTGCTAACCTTAATTAAAAGAGACGTATTACAGAAAAGGCAAAAGAAGAACTACTTAAGAGAAACTTGTAGTCATTAGTTCATTAAGGCTACATGGTAAATTCAAAGTATTTAGGACAGACGTATTTAGGACAGAACAGGGCGGGCAGTTCTTTTTTGTTGACCGCCATTACTTGGCCTTCCCACCCACCCTAGAGTTTTTCAGTTGTTCATTTTGCTTCTGAACAATTTTAGATTTCATTTTGATTCTTGGCAAGTTCATGTTTTGACCCTCCATATTTTGTGAAGCTGCTATTGTTACTGCTTGAATAAAAGTCAGGCTTGCAGCAGTTGGCTTGACATGGCTCCCAGGGGTGTGTGAGAAACACAAATTTATTTAGTTTTAAGTTTATCAATTAGGTTCTTCACATATAGCTTATCTGATCAGGAAAAAATATAACAACAAGAATCTACCAGTTTCTGACTAAGTTGTATCACTATGTACAAACATCTACTAACTTTCTAACTGTCTGGGCTTCAGTGTTGTCCACTCTGAAAAAGTCATGCAGTTTATCTGAACCAACAGCTCTCCTTCTGTACTCGCCAACATTAAATACTAAAAAATACAAATTAAAACAATGTCAAGCTGAATGAACACCCACAGGTTTTGTTTCTGTATTGCCATAATCTTCCACATATTCTTATATTTGAATGAAGGTTGATAAGGATGTCAATGGTTCCTAGCTAGTGAGGGCACTACATGTACACTTCTTAACCGAGCAACTGAAATAAAGCATATTATTTAGTTTATAACACCAACACATTATTTTCTTTGTTAACCTCTCACAACTCGCAAAAGCAATAACTAAATCACAACCACTTTGTTTCAGAGCCTCAAGTTACAAGATAATGAAGTTAAGGTGGCTAAACACAGCTTTTCTAATACCTCTGTTTCATTTAGTACCTTTTTCTTTAAAACCCTTGATCCTTTGGTTGCAAAAAATGGCAGCAAGCAAGTTACCAACACGAACTCTAATCATTCAACTTTTTGACACTTAAGCTGATGTATGTGCTGTTGCCATGGCATATGATTAAATATAAACAGGTGTTTAAAATCGGTTTTGTTTATTTTCAGAAAATCTAGTCATCAGATTTTCTTTATAATTTGCATGCAACAAGCTTGTAACGATAATCACAAGTTAGCGCTATTCTAATAATAATTTAACAAGCAGATCGTTAATTATCGCTCATTGAAGGCTCACTGGCATATCTTGAATTTCCTTTGTTAAAGTTCAATTTTTTTCAATCCTCCAGTTACTTATTTCCTAACTAAAGTATTTTTGTGCCAAGTTTCATGAAATTCTAATGAGTAGTTCTCGAGAAATGTGCAGTTCCAGAAAATATCCATTCTCCCCCACAGAAGGGATTGGAATTTCCTGGGGGGTGGGTTCTGTAAGGCCAAAAAATTTAAAGAAATGTATGAAGCTTAAATGGAATTTCCAGAGGGGTGCAGGGTTGTCAAAATAAGCCGGCAACCGGCGCATATCACCGGCTATTTTGAATACTGCACTGGTTACTCTGAATGTTAGTAGGGTTAGTTCTGAGCGTGATATTGGAGAAATAAAATGGAAATAGCCGCCTAATTTTTGGATGAAACCTCCTACTCAAAACCTACTGACAACCCTGGGGGTGGGGGGGGGTCTTAGAAAACATCCCTTCCATAGGGGAGGTATGGATATTTTCTGGAATTACAAAATACACGTATCTCCGAGAAGTCAATTTTTCAATCGATCACAATTTTTTCGACTTGCTACGCATGCACTGCATTTAACTGGGTCCTTGTTGGTTCTTTTGTGTCGGTTCTTTTAGCAACTAAGAAAAAGCTGAGCTGAGTGTTTTACCTTTTCTAACATACCTTTGTAATAAAAGAACAAAACCATCAATTCATTGTGTTCATTTGTGAATAAAAATAATACAGATAGCGCGGACATTGTCGAGCAAATAAAATGATCGCTGCATTGATGCCATGTTTGTTTTTATGCAATACCTGTGCACGCGCTGAAATATGTTAGCAAGAGCACGCGTGAAAACTGTGTTCGGCCACCTTAACATTTGGACATGTACACGACACCCCACCCCCACCCCCTGCTAGATTGGTAGTGGATTACTCACAGACATCCGGGACGGACTGTAAAGGATTTAAGAGAAAGGGGTTTGAGATGGGGTGATCGTCTGTACCAAGGGGGTATCCAAGGGCATCCTTCACTGTAAAATGTTTCAAATTGAGGTCCTCAGAAATGGCATTTCCAGCATTCTGAAACCAAGTCAGTGCGTTCTTATGTCTCTGCTGAACTCCACCCCACCCCCCACAAGATCTTCCCCAGCTCCTACAGTAACAGTAACTGGAGATGTCAACCACTTTTGAATGATAAGATAATCATATGTTAATTGAAATGTGTCACAAATAACTAACTGCATAGTAACCTTTAGTCTTGATGCCAATCCAGTTGAGATAACGACCCAATTTTTTAGCCATGTATGTTTTTCCCCTTGCTGGCAGGCCAACAAGTGTGATAACAGTAGGCGCATTGACAAAACGAGGATAATATTCAGGGTAACAAGTGTCTGGAAAAAAAATAAATGTGCATACATGTAAGTCAGAATGAATGCAGACATTTAGTTGATAAAGATATTTTTCCAAACATAGATGTACCTGTCATGAATCTACTCTCACATGTGTATTATACCTTTGACAAATTATATCTAAAATGTTCAATTGCATTTCCATTTTATATACAAAGGTAAAAATTAAGTAGTCTTGGGCCAGGATTAAACGTTAACTGATTGCAGAAGTTTTAATTTTTCTTGACATACAAAAATGTTTGTCACTGTCTACATTGCTTTGTGTAGTTAGAGGTTATTTAAATTTAAAACAGAAGAACAAGGGCTCAATATATTTGTAATTAAAATATAGATAGGACCGTGCACGTGCTCTGATTGGTCAAAAACCTATGTTTTATCAGAGTATAAAACATAGAAAAAGCGTGTTTTATTGTTTTGCACGCGTAAAATCTATATCTTAAAACAAATGAAGAAGCCTTAGCCGTGTATTACACTGTGATAAAACACTCTGGTCATTTGAGAACACTCGAGAAAATTAATGTAGAAAACACTCGCCCGCGGCTCGTGTTTTCTACATTTCCCTCTTGTTCTCAAATGACCATCGTGTTTTATCACAGTGTAATACACAGCTTAGGCTTCTTTATTTGTTAAACAAAACCTCTCAGAAACAATAAAAAATTGATATCAGAATTCTTGCTAATCCTGGGTTAGCTTAATCATGCTTTGCACAACCCGGCCCTATTGACTAGGCTTGTAGTATTGTAACCAAACCTCAAGCAGATATTGTTTTATTACTAACATCTACATGTATGCAGCAGTACAGTCAACATTTCAAATGTTATTTCAATTGGTGAGTTCCAGACAATACTCACAAGGAAATTAAAGAGAGGTCTCAGTGCCCAGATGATATCAATCTTAGGGGTAGAGAATGTCAAAACCCGAGACACACTGAGATGCCAAAACCTTAATTTAAAATCTTAGACTCAGACTTATGAACAACTATGTTTTCAGTCAGTTAAATAAGTCACTATGCTGCTCAAGTCTGTTAATATGCAATATGACAATTACAACTCATGGAAGATTTACATGTCTAAACCCAAAATCTCATTTGTAATACTTTAAGCCCATATTATATTTTTTGATTAACTCTATCAGCAAATTACATGATTGTAAACTATAACAATCAAACATTGATTCAAACAAATCCACAGCACTTTGGACTTTACTATAAATTGTAAAATTATGTTATTTACATGTAGCGTCCTTGATAGTTTCTGGAAGATCAGAAAAGTAAAATGTTGGCTTCACAAAGTAAGCTTTTTTAAATTTGCCATGCTACACAGCTGTATAGGTGAACAGTTGCATGTAAGTGTGAAGTAGTCTATTTGTAAGTTTATGTGTTAGTCAGAGGGTAAATTCTCAAGGGATTAATCTTAAGGATTTAAACAATATGAAAGCATGCAGGTCTGTCAAGATTGACAGAACATTGGACTCAACAAAACCTGCATTCTTGTACACAACATCATGGTTCAAGGTTTCCATTGTTGATATCTGTACAACACTAGCTTTGTAAATGAAATATACCACCGAGTGTGTAGGAAGTAACTACTTATTAACATGCAAAGCTTTAAACAAGGCAGAACAATTAGCATGTAAATTATTCTTGTCCCATGAATATCTTTAACCACAAATTAATGAAGTTTTCAATTGAAAGGTTGACTGATGCATAAACATTCTGAGAGGTGCCTGAACAACACCATGGAAACTGATATATATAATGACCAAAAGACAATAACATTATGGCAAAGAATGTTTCATATTAATTAGTATCTTTAAAAATACAAAATGAAAAAAGAGAAAAACTGGCACTGTACTAGAGGTGTT
The DNA here is from genome assembly GCA_019787425.1 of Platygyra sinensis. Classification (NCBI taxonomy): domain Eukaryota; kingdom Metazoa; phylum Cnidaria; class Anthozoa; order Scleractinia; family Merulinidae; genus Platygyra; species Platygyra sinensis. The sequence continues at coordinate 74,571 of JAHPZR010001590.1, forward strand.
TTGCTGTTAACAAATATAATTAACATTCAGTTTGTGAAGCTCTAATGTCCCGGCCTTGACAATAACAGGAACTATTTAGTGAAGCATGGAATTACACAATATCAAGACAGGCCTCAACAAGACTCATTAAAAAATTCAATGTTCTACCATTCAAATAGCATCTGAACAGGTTTTTACCATAGACAGAATGCTTATGTTGATTAATGCACTGAAAATAAAAATGTGATATTCAGATTAATGTCTTAACAAACATAAGTTAACTATGGCAACTTGCAAATTATATTGCATTGAATTGTTTATTATGCAGAAATACATAACCAACCTCATCTCCAAAGGGAGGGAGGGAGGGAGGGAGAGGGAGGGAGAGAGCGAGGGGGAAGGGAAGCGGGAGGGAGGGAGAGAGAGAGGGAGAGAGGGAGGGAGGGAGGAAAATTTAATACTCGATTTACAATATTAAGTAATACTGTAACTAGAGTTGTACGTTGCTTACGTGTACAGCGATACTAGAGAACGTAAAACAACTGTCTCTTCTGATTACATGTTATGGAACACAACTAAATATACAAGTCCAAGTATGACGTTCAGAGTAAATTATTTAAGGTGGCTCTCAATATCATCCCCTGATCCGACCCAACCCTCAACCCACTGTGGCAGAATTGTTCAAAATCCTAATATAACACAACTAAACATACAAGTCCAAGTATGACGTTCAGAGTAAATTTAAGGTGGCTCTCGATGTCATCCCCTGACCCGACCCAACCCTCAACCCACTGTGACAGAATTGTTCAAAATCCTAAATTAAATGTAAAATTCCACTTAGACTGTTCACAGTCCCCTATTTTTTCCATTTGGTTATAGATGTCAACCTTTGACATCAACTGCTGCCATCTTTGTCTCTTGATGCAAGCGAAAATGGAGAGTTCAAAATGTCCATGGGTGGTGGGGGTTAAAGGGCTGCACATTGAACTCAGCCGCCAACACCTTCGATCTCATGAAAAAATAAGGAACTGTGGACAGTATGCAATTCCACAAGCCATTTCCAAATATAATTCTTGATAGCTATTTTAAAGTTGCAGTGGAACTTCTCTATGGAAAGATCTTCCTGAGGAGCTCCACACTACAAAATCTCTAGATATCTGCAAGAGAAGCGTTAATAACTGGTTCTCTGCATCGGACTCGCACATGGTAAATATGTAAACCAGTCAATAGAAAATTCTACACATGATTTATTTCTTTTTTTTTATTATTATTATTATTATTATTATTATTATTATTATTATTATTATTATTATTATTATTATTATTATTATTATTATATTATTATTATTATTATTATTATTATTATTGTACTGAAGTGATATTTTTACCATGTAATAAATAAAGTTCTCACTCATTCATTTATTGCAAGTGTGTCCTCAGGCTCATAAAATAATACTGCTACATTAACTGGATCATGTTTACTGTAGGAAGGGTCGGCTGTAGAGAGTGTTGACAGACACCATCAACCAACTATTGGCATAGTGTAGGTAACACTCGGCCAACAGACGACCGATATATCAGCTATTGGTCAAAGCATCAGTTGATGTGTTGGCCAATATGTGCAATCAAGTGTCAGTCAGGTAATGGCCAATATATCAACCAATACTAAACTGATAATTGATCACCAATCGCCCCATGCATGTTCAGCCCATTCTCAACCGACACTTAACCAGCTGTCAGTCAAATATAATTGGCTGACGCTTTGATCAAGTGTTCGTTGATATATCGCTTGATAGCGTAAGCTGACACTACCAACCGGCAAAGCAAGTTAGCATTTGATAGCAGCTTACATTTTGTTACTGGTAAAAAGATCGTAGCAAGGTTATAGGGTTTTTTTTACGCTTAAATTTAACAAGACAATTTAAGTGTCCTCCCACTTAAAACACACCGCTGCCCTTATCTTAACTTTCAAACTCTTCGCCTCAGCTGGCTAAAGAAATCGCTAATGATGCGTATGCAGAGAGTACAATATTACTATTATTAAATTAAACTTACCAACTCTGTACTTGTAGTCAAGCGGATAAATAACGCCTCTCTTTTCCCTCAAAACGAATACTCCTTTATGCTCGTGTTCTTCATCTTCTTCGTCAGCTACCAAATCTATATCTGGGTCAGGGGAAGCCGTTCTATCCATAGATTGAAGGGAAAATGGAGGCTCCATCTTCCCAAGCTCAGCCGCCATGTTTTGTTCGTTCGACTCTCTGTCACGCACGCTCCTTGTTTTGAAGAAACACGTGATAAGTGAAGCGTTCAGCACGTGTTGAAAGACTGATGATTGTCGATTACGTAACCAGCCCGGACCTCAAAAAACGCGGAGTACGGAGTGTTAAAAAAGGAAAGAAAAATTTAAAAAAAATTAAGAAATGAAAAAAATGTAATAAAAAAAGTGAATTAAAATAATAATTAGATACATAAAAAAGAAATATTTGATGGATTTGGGAAATTGAAATTTCAAGTGAAGAATTAGTCGACGGATACCAAACAGTCGGCCCTACCAAACCATTTTAGTGATCCCAACCCATTTTAATCCTAACAATTCCCTTTTAATCATACTTCAAATTTCAATCCTATTCACTTGTACCCCGCCTTAAACGGAAAAAGGAACGTAAATTGATGTAATTAACTAGAATAGATTTAAAATCCGCTTGTTGATGTAATAATGTTATGCACAAAAGTAAATAGAATCTGCTGTAATAATAATAATAATAATAATAATAATAATAGTAATAATAATAATAATTATAATATTATTTATTTCACATAATCAGTAAAAATACACATTGAAAAACGAAATTAAGAAGTAAAAAAACGTAACCAGCCCGGACCTCAAAAACAATAATAATAATAATGACAATGACAATGAATGGTAATGATAATGATAATGATAATGATAATGATAAGGATAAGAATAAGGATAAGGATAACGATAATTAAGGATAATGATAATGATAATGATATACATGAAAAAATTTCTCGATTCTGATTGGCTGAGAGCAGTGCAGTGCAAGTGAACAACAGTGCAAAAAGTGTAACACCAGTGCAAATTAAACATTGTAATTCTGGATTGTGATTTGCTGAAAGACAATTGGAAAATTTCTGAGCCAACGGTATCAAGTAAAATGATGACAAAAATTTGGTACGAAAACTTTGAAAAAAAGTTTTCTCAAATGCGAAGAAATGGCGTCAAGATAGTTCTTCCAGAACTTCCACCATGCGAATTTTTTTCATGTTTATATTATTAATAAGTAATCATACGGGTTTTTTTCCCGTTCAATTTGAAATTAATTTGCACGGGTGAGTTTTCAAAAAGCTGAAATTGCACTCGCCGAAGCGGCTTGTGCAATTTCAGCTTTTTGAAAAATTCACCTGGGCAAACTAATTCCAAATTGAACTCAAAACCGTATGATTACCTATACTAATTTAAAAATTCACACCGCCTGAAGTGGAGTGTTCATGTCGGGTATATTTCATTTAGTCCAAATGGATATTCAGCTCACGATTTTCGTAGTTAGAAGTTTACTTTTAGGAAAAAAGTAAAGAACAGTCCAGTTTTGACCATGTCTAGAAAATGTGAGAAATTACTCCTTCGGTTTCCTTGGAAAGTCGTGTTGCCTCGGGACAAAATCAATCCTTGAACCATTCAACAACTTGTCAACTGCGCGTCCTAAAGTTCTTGCAATTTGATTGATGAACAGCCGTACTCCTCTGATCTCTCAGTATGAGTACTACCTAATTTTTCATTCATCTATTGACGGTAATTTTTTTTTTTTTTTTTTTGCGATATTCACAGTTCGCTCGAAGCAGTGCGACAAGAAACACTAGAAGCTTCTGCTTGCGAATGTAAACAGTGACAGCCTGTATTTTCATTCATAGAAGGGTCTAACCGCGGCTGGGAGAACCGAGAAGGAAGTGGCTAAGAGTAAAGTAACCCCCGGAGGGGGGTACTCCCATATATGGGTTATATAGGTACGTGCCGCGGAATAGGGTATGCTTTTTAAGGTTCTCGGTCCTTAAAAAGGGTATCTTTTTGGACCCTTTTGCTGTTGTCTGTGTTCCTGGTGTGGTCCTTAGATAGGGTAGCTAAATTGTATTATCTAATGCTGGAGTGTGAAAACGCCGAGGAAAACGCCCGCCTATAAAACGAATGTTTGGGCCTTAAACGGGGTATCAGTTTTCGCTTTATTAGTCCTTAATTAGGGTTAGGGTTCAAGAACCTTCGCGGCACGTACACCCTTATCCCAAATTCGCAGGAGTACCTTCCCCGGGAAAGTGACCGAAGTGGGGCTCTCTTCTCACCTCTTCCCTCATCTCTTCTCTCCACTTTCTTCCAGCTTTCTCTTCACCACAACAGAGAGCTTGACGGGCGGGAGCCGACTATTCTATTACCGGTAAGTAAATTATTCAAAGCCACACCGTGGGTGGCCGGTTGCCGGCTGGAAGATCTGCCAAGAACGACGCAGACGTGACAAAAGCGCCCGTGATCCCAGCCAAAGTTTTGTTTGGAGGTTTGCAGACCCTGAAACTTTACCCTACTTCAGACCAAAATTTATGATTCTCTATACCAAGCAAGAAATTTAGACAGCTAGCCTCTTTCCCAGGGTCTTTCATCTTACCGCCCCAAGAGGGACGTGTGCGAGCGCGGAGGGGGGCCATAAGACCAGAGACCCTGGGAACGAGGTTGAAATTTAAGGGCCGATTTACACGGTACGACTTTGTCGCATGCGACAAGTTTACGGCAGACCTACGACATGAATTGTTTCGTGTAAATCAAACCTACAACTCGCTTACGACTGTTGTGTAAGTCAAAAAAATTGTCGTAGGATTTTAAAACATGTTTTAAAACGCTGCGACAATCGAAGCCAAAATCTATAGCACATTCGTATTTTGTGACAAATTTCTACTGAGAAGGGGACGAAGGAGAAGTTTTCTTGCGTCAAAATGGCGGACGAAGTGCTGACTGGTTCGCATGAAGTCGTTTCTCGAAAAGTACGGAACGGATTAAAGCGAAAAACATCTCGTTAGAAAGTTTTTTCAAAGCGAAGGACAGCTAAAATATTTGTTTACCTTTGTCAGAACTTTTTCGCTCCGTAAATCCCGGTGCAAACTTTTGCATATTTAATTTTGTAAGTGAAAATGTCGTACGCGTGTAAATGGTCCCAAGGTATATCGTAGGCCGGTCGTAAGCTTGTCACATGCGTCAAAGTCGCACCGTGTGAATCGGCCCTAAAGTGCATAAGTGAGCCCTAAAACGGAGTGGCGTGAGTGTGAAATTTTGAAATGTTATTCAGTTTTCAAATGGAAAGAAAAAAGAGTGATTAGGAGAAAACAGCGATCTCTTATCCTGCAAAATAAAGGTGGGACTTAACTTAAAACCCAGCATTTTTTCAAACTTTTTTCGTGGCTAAGATTTAAATCCAAATCAAGGTAAAGTCCTGCTGGGAAACGCCAGGGCTGACTTGAGAAAAGATAAATCCTAAAAGAACTGATCAAAAGGAGTAATTTTTATCTTTTTTAAAGAAGACAAATAGCTTACCGTGTTAAGCATAGGGATTTTTATACAGTTAACAGCATATGAAATGGTGACCTGTTAAATCTAAAACAGAAAATTCAGCAAACGTTTCAATACATAACTTCTGCAAAATGCACTGGATGGTAATGTTTTATGTTTAAAACATAAAACGTACTCAGAACAACAAATCCTGAAAATCAGTAATCAGCTCAATCCGCCGTAAGGAAAAAGATGGCGACTGGTACATTTACCTATAATGCTTTGCGCTGGAAAACTCTAAAAGTGCGTATAAAAACACCAACGAAAAATTGTATGTCATTCAAACTCCACAAGAGCAATGCTGTTAGTATAGGAACGACTGCTTTTAAACCATATCTTTCTATATGCCCAGTGGGCTTAGTTTGGTTCGCAAGGTATTGTGGTAAAATGTACAGCCGCCATCTTTTTTCTTACGATGGATTGGGCAAATCTTTCGCAAAATATCTTTTCCCAAAGGCAAAGATGACTGGTTTTCAGAAAACGAGCTTTTCAGAAAACGATCTTCAATACCTTATAAAGAACTCGTTTACCCACGTTTGTGCCTGGCTCTGGAAAAGATTACCCACGGTAGTGAAACTGGCTGGGGGGCCGACTGGCTACTGCTTGGGATGTTGCTAATTTTGGTAGTAAATTGAGAACTGCAGACCTTTGACTGAATATTTACAGGCCTATCGTTATTTTATTCAGATTTCTACAGCGCCCATAGCTGAATTTTTAGTATTAAATTATGATCAGGCATTTTAAGCTCGTATTGTTTAAAACACTATGTTTTTTGTGATAATGTAATTTATTTTATATAATTTGTTTTTTTGAATACACGTTCGTATTTTGATCGAGTTTACTTAGCTCTTAGGCGAAACGTGTTGGTTAATTGATTGATTCATCAGATTGATTCATTGATTCATCGATTCATTGACTGATTGGTTGATTGACTGATGATGGGTTTAAAAATTAAACGTTTCTATGATTTGAACTTATAGAATTGATCCACACCGAGTGTTCAAAGTCATTAAAAGAGCTAATGTTCGACTGAAAACGAAAAAACTTGTCTACTTGACGTCGGAAAAAGGGGGAAATATTTTGGTAAAAGTAAAAGGGGCGATGGACGGGCCTTCTCCCTCGAGTACGTACGTACGATAGAATAAAAGCAAAACCCCCTAAAAGTCTCCTGCCGGCAAAATTATAATTCGACTGCAGCGTTTCCCCTGTATTACGCAGGACTCTCAGTACACATCAACACAAAATTAGCTTTGCGTCTTTACATCCAACTAGAGATAAAATCACAGCTCAAGAAGCTAAAAAACTAGCTGTTGAACTTTCTTTTACTTCTGCCAGAAACAGGTGACAAAAATGCTACTCCGCACCGGATCAGGCCACACGGTTAATAATCCGGAATAAGATTTCCCCAGAGTGAGGCTAGGCTAGCTAAGCATTAACCCACTTTATTATATGGCTAGCTCCGTGAGCGGGCAAGATGAACCAAATCGCGCGCTGTGATTGGCTACCCGAGCGGGCAAGATGGAGCCATCTTGCCCGCTCGGGACTACCCGCTGCATCCCGAAAGCAAAATTTCACCAAAAGCCATATAATAAATCCTTTATTGATCAAGTTTGTTCGGTCAAGATGACTGGATATTTGCCTCAGTACACATCAACACAAAATTAGCTTTGCGTCTTTACATCCAACTAGGGATAAAATCACAACTCAAGAAGCTAAAAAACTAGCTGTTGAACTTTCTTTTACTTCTGCCAGAAACAGGTGACAAAAATGCTACTCCGCACTGGATCAGGCCACACGGTTAATAATCCGGAATAAGATTTCCCCAGAGTGAGGCTAGGCTAGCTAAGCATTAACCCACTTTATTATATGGCTAGCTCCGTGAGCGGGCAAGATGAACCAAATCGCGCTTGGCCAATATCGAGCCATCTTGACCTCACACTTGGTCAATAACCCATACCAACTGCCATCTGTACATCACATTGCAGCTGACACAGGTACCCACTGAGTACCTATTTTTAGTAAAGCTGAACTTTTCTTTTATCATAATGACTTTATTATAACTTATGGGTAGATAACATTACAATACATCCATAAAAAATTAAAAAAACGTCATTAATGTATGAACGCCTTGTAGCCTGGGGACACATTTCAACTTCCCACGGTCTATTTACAGTACACGCGTTACCATCATCTAATTAACATAATTTACTGAATTTGAACTTACATGTTTTAAATTCAACTTTTGCTTTTAAGTTAATAGCCCTGAAATTATCCTTGTGACATGATTATGAGAACACAAAAGCCTGTTCTACTGATGGTTGATTATTACAAAGTATATTGTGAAAAGTGAACTGATCAACTAGACACAAGTGTGGGACAAAGAAAAAATCCAAGTCTCCAACAGGAATCAAACCCATGACCTCCCGGACACTTCTTGGTGGAACTCTATCCACTGAGCTACAAGAACTCATGGAGAACAAGGTTATTTAACTGAGTTCATATGTGACAGATGTCCTGCATACTGCTAGGATCAGCACTGTCAAAGTCATTGTGGGTGTGATAACCTATATAATTATATGTGCAGTTCCAGAAAATATCCATAATCCCCCCACAGAAGGGGTTGGAATAGGCCCTTTGCAGCTAAGCCATCACATGACCTACTTTTCATAAAATAATGGGCTGTGACTTTAAGAATGCCAGAAATGGAAAAAGCGTGTCAAAAACATCAAAACGGCCAAGTTTGAAGCCCCTGGCATTAAAAAATGAGATTTTATGGCGGTTTGAATTTTAAAAAAATTAAGAAGATTTGTATGGAAAAAGTTGCTGGAGACCAAGGCCTTGCTCTCCAGCAACTATTTCCATACTTATAGTACACTCAACAAAATTACTCAATTTTGATTGGTCGAGAGCAGTACAATTAATCCCAAATTGTACTCCGTAGGAGTACCTATTACGTTTCCATGGAGAGGACGCGTAATTTTGTTGAATGTACTATAAATAAAAAATCACACGACCTTCTCGTACAATTCGTGATTAATAAGTACTCGTGATTTTGAAAATTCTCAAATTACACTCGCCTAAAGGCTCGTGCAATTTTGAGAACTTTCAAAATCACTCGTACCTATTAATCACGAATTGTACTCGAGGTCGTGCGATTTCCTATACAAATCTTCTTATTTTTTTTGAAATTCAAACCGCCATAAAATCTCATTTTTTAATGCTAGTGACCTCAAACTTTGCCACTTTGGTATTTTTGATATGCTCTTTCCATTTCTGGCATTCTTTAAGTTATAGCCCATAATACAAAAGATTTTTAGGAAAAATATGGTCACGTGACCCCAGCTGCAAAGGGCCCATTTCCTGGGGGGTGGGGGTTCTGTACGGCCAAAAAATTTAAAGAAATGTATGAAGCTTGATTGGAATTTCCAGAGGGGTATGGGGGGTCTTAGAAAAAATCCTATCCGTGGGGGAGGTAGGGATATTTTCTGGAATTACACATTGTTGTTCTAGGTGAGAATATAGCAAACTTGTCATGGGCTTATACTGGGAGACAAAAGGTTTTTCTTGCACGGTTTCCAGTGTTGGCACAGTCGTGCCAGAAAAAACCGGACCAATATCACTATCTGGGCAACTGCACACCTACCCCTCTCCTAACCCAACATGTTATAATAAGTTAATAAGTTAGTGTCACTGTTGGGTTAGGGGAGGGGTAGGTGCACAGTTGCCCAGATACTGATATTGATCCAAAAAATATCTTGTACCCAGGGTATCATGGGCTTGACTCCAATCTCATCTGAATGCATATCTTTCTCATCTCATTTAACAAATTAATAAAAAGTTGTAATTATTACAATTTTTTGTGTCCACACATGGTGCTTTTGACATATTTGACGTCCAAGCAAGTATGATGCATACGAAAATGACCTAGTGAATGACCTCTCCCTAATTTGCCCAAAATTTCTTTATAGCTCCATTGTTAGAGGATCTCACCAATACATACACTGTACTTGTTTATTTGATCAGTAGGGCAGACTATGACTACTAATAAAGCTGATGTGGACCTAATAATTAATGCCTATCTAATAACTAACCAATTGTCCAACCTCGAGGTTCAACTTTCTGCAAGGATTCAGGTGTTATCTCCTTGTCTGCTTGTAAGAAATGAATTTACATCTTATCCCATTGACTCCTGGAATTTATTGCCAAAAATGCGTTTTTGGACATTTTGGTGGTTTTGAGGCTCTGCCAAATTAGCTTTAATCTGGTCAAAAATACATTTGCAACATGACAGCTAGCCCTTCTGGCCACTAGAGCTGCATTTTACGACCTTTTGGCTAGGGCATGCGCAGAAATCAAAATTCTGAGATAGTTTTTGGACAAGAAGGTGACCTACGTCTTTGGGTTTTTTGATTTTTGAATTTTTTTCCCCTTCCCTTATTCTCCTTTTCTTTTCTTTTTGCTGCAGTGATTGACCTTTTACTGGGCTTGCTTGCAGTTAAAAAACTTCTAAGAAAGAGTCATAGAGGCAGCCAATTTTTACCATGGAGCAGCTAGGTGCAGTGACAGGAAAATTTGCTCTGAGTTTTTCACTCATCTTTTTGAGCATTTTGTGCATATCTCAGGATCCATTAGGCTCATCACTCTGATCTAGGCATCATTGGAAAGATATTGTCCTCCTGCAGAAGTTGAGTATAGGTGATGCCAATTTTGGCCAAAATTGATGACGTCAGAAGTGGAAGAAAGGCCAAGGCTCATCAAGGGCGGTTACGGATGGCATAGGAGTCAATGGGTTAAGGGAACTGCTAAATTAGTGCTTAATTAAGGAACGGAATTTGAAAAAAATACTTTGAAAGTAATTATGAGATCATCAATTACTCCAAAAAATTAATTAAAATTCCTTGTTGGCATGCTGAGTCATGATGATCACAGCCTACAACATTCATTGCAGGCATGGATCCAGGATAAACCATGATCAATTTCCAAAACAATACACACTGAAGGTGCCAGCTTTTCAAGAGGCCAGGCACCATGCTCCACAGGAATTGTTTTAGACCTTAACCTCCCCTTTCCTGGGTTTCCAATTCATTCTGAGAACCCCGAACAATTTCGGTAAAATGGTGGAAACCTGTATGGATCCATGCCTACATAAATTTAAAAAAACAACAGCAACAATAAGGTACATGTACATCCAGGGCTATGCAACCTTAAGCTCCGGCCAAACGATCGCAACATTTCAATGCAACATATTGTAACATTGTTGGGTGCAACATGCTGTGTGCGTTTGGCCACCCTGTTGCAACATATTGCAACATGTTGGGTGTTGTTGGCTCAAATTTGAAAATGGTCAAATTTTTCGTGCAACAAAGTTACATTTGTGGATGTTGCATGATTTTGTAGTCATTTGGCCAGGTTCGTGCAACAATGTTGTGCCTGGGCATGCACACTAGTTCCATTTTCAGCTCTTCAATTTTCAGCTCGCATTATGTCGCAACACATCGCAGCAGGGTGGCCAAACGCATGCAACATGTTGTGCCCAACAATGTTGTGACCTGTTGCGTTCAAATGTTGCAATCGTATGGCCGGAGCTTGCAAATACTGGGTCAACAATGTTGCGATATGTTGTATTGAGGTGTTGCTATCATTTGGCCAGGGCTTTAGACATGTATATATTACAGACTCTCATGTATAGATTGAGAAATTCCCTTCTTGTCACCACACCAACTTTTGCATTTCATCTTGGTAGATATGGGGAATCAGTAATCCTGAAAAGAAATGTTTGTATGTATAACACTTATTCAGTTGGCAATTCAGTTAACAGTACCATGCTCAAGATAAATCATACACTAAAAAATTTAAAAATGTCACCAATACAACACTGGTTGAGTTTTCCATGTAGGGTAACCTGCTAATGAGATGCAACAAAGTTGCTGTTCTGCTCAGATTCTTATGCATCCCTGAGCCAACAGAAAATTTAATTTTCAAGTCCAGGCAAAAGTGTAAAAAGATATCATCTATATTGTTCTTATGAAGGTGGTCTGCATTAGGCATTTGCATTATGATTAAGTTATTTATAAATATTATTACTACAAATTAAATGTACATCATTGCAAAGTCTGTACTATTTAAATTGTACCAAATACTAACACTTAGTGTGTTTCTCCTTGGACACTGTTGAGTTACAATGAGCAACTGAACAATTTACTATTTACAGTCTGGCACCCTGCTATAACAAAGTGTCACAGTACCAAACAAAATGTTCGTTATAGCAGAGTCTTTGTTATAGCGAAGACCCCGTTACAACGGATTATCTGGTTAACAACAAAAATATTCGTTTTAGCAGAGTAACCATTAGCTGAACCAAGCTGAACAATGGGATATACACCATTCAAAACAGTCTACAGACTTGCTCATGAACAGCTACATGTACATTTAAATACAGCAAAGCTTTGAAGGTCAAAGTTTCCCTATCTTGACCAATAGGAGTCTCGTTTGGCTTATCAACCATTTGTATCATCATGTCATTTTTACTGACTGAGAGTGACAGGACAAA
>JAHPZR010001591.1:0-2500 GCA_019787425.1 Platygyra sinensis
CTCTTAGATGGAGCGCGGAGAGAAATTCAAATTTTCTGTTTCAAATGATATCTATGCCTTGAATAAAATTTTTTAAACCTAAGTTTTTGCCATATCTTACTCGCCAAATCAACATTTGTGCCAAGTTTTCTGAGCGAAATCGGTATTTTTTGCTTGCATCGACCTCCTGCCTGTTTGTTCTCATGACACACTCTTAAGTAACGTGGATCGACTCAGAACTCTTATTTTTTGTGACTTCTCCTTTGTCATTAGTTGTTTCGAGAGGACAATCTACTGGCTCACCACCTCTTTGGATTCCTTCCTGGTATAGCCCGCCAGTTCTACATGACATTCGATTTCCCTCCTAACATGTTTTAAAGATGCCTGACACGGTACGTGGTGCGTGGATGACAGGTTCAGCATTGGTTTCCACAGGTGATGTTATTAGGTTTATATGTCAAAGGTTCCCAGTTCCTTGTAGACAAAGCCATATATAATATCTTTATAACCTGCTCATGCCAGATTGTACAGGGTTTATGAAGTGTCTTGCTTTGAGAGGTGGAGGCTAAAGCTATGTCACAATTGCAAAAATGTCTAAAATTTTTCACGAGCCCCATATGAGCACAGCCCTCCTGAGAGTTAGACTTCCTCGCGCGCGTTCCCTCTAGAAGTCAATAACCCCTTTGCAGTGTGAATTAAAAAAAAAAAAAAAAAAAAAAAAAAAAAACAATATGACCTGCTAAAAAACCCTTAATTTTAGCTTTAAGCGCTTATAACTCAAAAACGAGCTCGGTGACCCCCATTTTTTATTATCGAATTGTAATCAACATGATAAGATGCAACGTTTTGCAAAGTTTAAAAAAGTTCTATGAAGGGGGTTCAGAGCCACCTTAAATTTTCGGCCATTGGACATGACAGAATGATGCAACATGTACTCATGGGAGATACTAATTTTATTTGTGTTGACCGTGACAATATCTTAGACATGACATTTCAAGCCGGTACCGTGGCAGGATCCAAGAGTACCCGTTCAAGTTGATTTTTATGGTGAAATGGCTCAGGACAGTTGAAGTCCAAGGAAGGAATGGATCAGACTTTGTAACCAACACATCAAAACAAAATACTTTGACCATGGACTTAAGGAACACTTAGTGTGATGACCCTACGGAAAAAAAAGCCTGATGATGTAACAAGCGAATGATCAAGCTATGACAAAGTCTTCCTGGGAATACTAGAAGTCCAAGACAGCTCCAATATCTCAACGATCGCAAGCATCGAGCAGCGAAAAAACCGCAACAAAGTCCTGACCGAAATACAAGTTACAGCAGACCCCCATGATATTTACATGATACCCTTACCTGCAAGGCTGACACTAGTGCAGGGGTAACTGTTTTCTCCAATCAAGATTATGACAGACTCAACCCCAATCCCCAGCAGAGACATCTTGACCCAACGCGGTACAAGAATAAAGCATACAGAGGCTACACCATCAAGACCCTTCGAAGCTGTCCACTGTACGTCTATCAAAATGGCAATATTAAAGAGATCATCTTCAATGTTACTGATGTACCAGAACTTGCAATGGTTGGTTGTAAAACCTGTGAGGAACTTTAGCTGGTAAAATTTAACTGCAGGTTAGAAACCTCCAAAGAAGACAAGAACACCCATCCTAAAGAACACACACAATACAAATTGCAACAGAGGACCAGCGAAGATCCTAGGCAAGTTCGGATACTGCTTTGAGGCCTGGGAACCTTTGACATAAAACCTAATCACATCACCCTGGAAACCAATGCTGAACCTGTCATCCACGCACCACGTACCGTGTCAGTGCATCTTTAAAACATGTTTAGGAGGGAAATCGATGTCATGGTAGAACTTGGCGTGCTCATACCAGTAAGTGAACCCACAGACTGGGTGAGCAGTATTGTCCTCTCTGAAACAACTAATGACAAAGGAGAAGTCACAAAAATCAGAGTCTGCGTCGATCCACGTTACTTAAGAGTGTGTCCATGAGAAAACCAGGCAGGAGGTGATGCAGCACAAATCACCGATTTCGCTCAAACTTGGCACAAATGTTGGATTTGGCGAGTAAATGATTATGGTAAAAACTTAGGTTAAAATATTTTATTCAAGGCATAGATATTCATTTGAAACAGAAAATTTGATTTCTCTCCGCGGCTCCATCTTAAGAGCGACTTGCTGTAACGGTCAACTATACCTATGCAAGATAGAAAAAAATCGATTATCTGAAAATTTATCAGGAAGAAGGTTTTTACTAACTTGTTTCAAAACGGTAACTTTGAGGTTGCTTGGATTTTTATTTTCTTCTCCAGACCGCCTTTTGTATTTTGCTCCTAAAAGAGCCAAACTCGGCCCTGAAATTGCACTTTTTGTGAAGGCTGGCAAGCCAAAATGCTGTGCGTGGCTGGAAAAGTTAACCCATATTATTAAAACATAATGTTTTAGTACTTATTTCGCGTTGTCAGATACACATGCAATTTGAAACCTGAGTTTTTAA
>JAHPZR010001591.1:7500-36274 GCA_019787425.1 Platygyra sinensis
GTGATACTTTTATCCAGAAAAATAGTTTTGGGAGGTAAATCCATGTACCAGATTGACTTTTTGGTCCACGAATTTGACCTAACTTTGGACGTGACGCGACATCGCCGTCGCGTATAATTTTGAAAATTTGTTAAAAATTCAGGTTCAAATTACATGTGGATCTGACAACGCGAAATAAGTACTAAAACATTATATTTTAATAATATGGGTTAGCTTTTCCAGCCACGCACAGCATTTTGGCTTGCCAGCCTTCACAAAAAGTGCAATTTCAGGGCCGAGTTTGGCTCTTTTAGGGGCAAAATACAAAAGGCGGTCTGGAGAAGAAAATAAAAATCCAAACAACCTCAAAGTTACTGTTTTGAAACAAGTTAGTAAAAACCTTCTTCCTGACAAATTTTCAGAAAATCGATTTTTTTCTATCTTGCATAGGTATAGATGACCGTTACAGCAAGTCGCTTTAAGTAAGGTGCATATTTTATAGCGTTGTGAAAAGCCTTTAATAAATTGTGAATATCTGCACTGGGCAACAGCAAATACTCATTATTCTAACATGGATAGTGAGAGCAATCACTGAAGTTCTCAAAAAAGCCATAAAATGTTTGGGGCCCTTAACATTTTTTCTGTGCTGGCATACTGTTTACATAGGACTTCACGGTTTTGGCCATTTAATGAATATCCACTAAAACACAAAAGCAATTTCTCCGTCTTTACCTAACTCGAAATTAACAAGAAATATCTAATTAAGTATTTTCCTATCAATGGACACACTCTTAAAAAAGGAATTAAAGAGTTAACATTACTACAATAAAACAATTGATGAAGTAGTCACACAGCTTAGTGGTGCCCACCTCTTAAGTGTAGTTGATGCAAAGAAAGGCTACTGTCATGTACCATTAGATGAAGCCAGTTCCTACCTGATTACTTTGAACTCCTCGTTCGGTAAATGTCGTTTCACCTGGCTCCCCTTTGGCTTGTTGTGTGGCAAGATGTGTTCTAGACTGACACTTAGACTCACTACTACAAGGCCTGAAAGGAGTCACCGGCATTGCTGATGACACATTCATATACGGAGCTACAGAGGAAGAGCACGATGCAAATAATTTATGGTAAACCTCATGATCAGATCCAGAGAGAGAGGAACCAAATTCAACAAAGACAGTGTTAGTTTAAATGCCCGGCATGGAATCAAACCGGATGACAGTAAGATATCTGCAATCCAAAAGATAACCCCACTGAAAACCGCAAAGACCTTCAAAGCTTCTTAGGCCTCGTAAACTACCTCACAAGATACCCTGGGCGATTAATTGGCTAGCTCCAAAACACCCCTGCTTGTACTCACCAAGAAGGACATAAGGGACCTTAAGCACCGACGACGAATGAGACGACGACGACGAGTAAAACTGCTGTAGGACTGGGTGCGAGGACGTCGTCCACGGCTTGCGACTGCATTGCCGGATTTCATACGTCGGGGCCCTGGGTACAATCGGTGTATTATGGGATTAACAACACAAGACCCATATATTCAGAAAGAGCACACCGAGCTTTACAAAATCCTTAAGTTTCGTGTAAATTGCGCCAATATTGAACAAGATACAGCCATTCAAAAACGTAAAAATTTAGTAACCAAATGTATGGATTTCCGGACGCTTGTCCGGAAATCCATACATTTTGCGGACACTTGTCCGGAAAGCCATACATTTCTTTGCAAATTTTAAAGTTTTTGAATGACTGTATCTTGTTCAATATTGGCCCAATTAACACGAAACTTAAAGATTTTGTAAAGTCGGTGTGCTCTTTCTGAATATATGGGTCTTATGTTGTTAATCCCATAATACACCGATTCTACCCAGGCCCCCGACGTATGAAATCCGGCAATGTAAACAGACTCCAATCCTTGGAAACATCAATCTAAAACTATCAGAAAACTTATGTCGTGTCTTCCTTTGAGGCTCTTTCAGGAGCTTCAAGATCTGTTTCTTTCGAGGTACGAGAACGATACTATCGATAACAACGAATTTTAAGTCCTACATGAGGAAATTATGCCAAAAAATCCCGATTTCTCATACGAAGAACATGACAGGTTTTCACTCGAAGAGATGAACTGGATGAATGATGCCGAATTTTCGGCCCGATTTAATCCAAAACGACCTTCACGGTATAACATTCTATCCTAAAAACATAAGCGAAAGCGTACATGTTGATAGCAACCAGAAGAAAATTAAATATAGAGTCATTCTTCGATTTCTGAATTCGTTTAATTTTCTCCTTTCGCTGACAAGCAAATTCCACAGGAACAAATCGACAAACCCAAATGTTATTACCCACGATTTCTACACCAAACTCGCGGTAAAATCTAGTTAATGGAAAGCTTAGAAGTTAAATAAATAAACAACTTTCATTTCAATAGTTTGAAATAAATTTTCTGCTTCAAACACTACGTAAATACATAAATACATACTCACGTTCGCTCAGGACGGCAAACTTGGCGTTTTGGCGTCCTGAACATTCTCGTCCCCAGAGGCCGCGATCCTTTTGGTCAGTTACGGGGATCGCGACCTCTGGCCAGGTCCAACTCCGGAAGTCCGTATTTCACGGACTTCCCGTCACTCTGCGCATGCTCAGAGCGGAGTCTGACAAATGTGATTGGTTCTGGTCTCAATCTATTGTGTTTACAAAGCCATCAAAAACCAGAATGTCATTGGACCGGGCCAGAGGTCGCGATCCCGTAGCTGACCAAAAGGATCGCGGCCTCTGGGGACGAGAATGGCGTCCTAAACTTCATGTGGACGACGAGTCGAGCGTGCGCAGTAGCGCAGTAAGGGGAAATTTGACTTCCGGTCGTCGTCCTCTGGCTCGTCGTCAGTGCTTAAGGTCCTTATAGTCTATGTGTGAGGACCTGAACATGATCACTCATTCACCAGTCAAACAAGAAATTACATCAGCGGGAATTCTCAGATACTTTAATTCTAACGGCGAGTCTTTTCATTCAAACTGACGCTTCCCAGAAGGGACTAGGTGCTGTCCTTTTGCAACTAGAACCTGTATGCTCTGCCTCCAAAGCACTAACAGACACAAATAAAGAACAGCAACATCGAGAGAGAGAGGCATAGGCGTAGTATTGGGTCTAGAGAGGTAAAACTATTACATTTTGGAAAGCACTGCACAGTAAACACTGATCATAAACCTCTTCGAGTCGATTTTTAAAGACGAAATTGTCCAATTGCCCACCTAGATTACAGAGGTTTCCTGATAAGAGCATTAAAGTATGATGCTGGACCGGTACTCTGCAAATTTGGGAACACAGGGACTGCTTCGGGTAGATGCGCCGGGCTGAGGCTTCCGCAGGTTCTCAGCTTGGCTTGTTCACGCAGTGAAAACAAGAACGCCTCGAACTGGGCCTGGACTGCCCTAAGCGGACGAGAATGATTGGCCCAAAAAAATCGAAATAGCCCGCATTTGCATCCTGAAGGGTGAAAACCTCAAGAAAAAACATGATTTTTTTGCTATCGTTTTATCAACTTGTGTCGATAATTACATTTAGACGAAATTTCAAACATGCATGGATTGGCTTTGTCAAAAGAACTCTTGGTTTGAAGTTTCGTCTCAAATTGTTGCAACCGATGTCCCAACAGGACTTCAGGCTTGAAAGATCGAGTAATTTGCATGGTTTGCCAACGTTGGACGATTAATGACGCAATCATGTACGTTGATACTAATTTAGATCAACCATTGTTAAACGTGCTCACATTTTGATGCAAATAAAGATCTTATCATACTTGAATTTTTCACATAGCTGGAATCGTTTTATTGAGATAATCAAAATGGAATAAAACTAACACGTACAAGGACTCAACATTTAAAAAAAAACCCCAATGGATGACCCTGTCATAAGAACTATTGGTTAAAGGTTCGTCTCAACTTATTTGAGCCAAATTTCACAAACTCTACAGTGTCGGACTTCTGGCGTGAAAGTTTGCGGGGGTGAACTGGTATGGTATGGTCTGCCCAAACTTTAATGGATTGATGGACGAATCACAGCGCCTTTTGATAACAATTGAGATCAAGTTTTTTTCGGGACGTGGTCCACACTAAGATGCAAATAAGTTGGATTATTTGCATTTATCAGATATGTATTTTTTGGGGGGTTCGTATTTAATATTATTCTTTGTCGTATTTAAATTAGCCTCCACTAACCTCGTTTTTTGAGACAACAAATTGTAAGAGAAGTTATTATCCCGAACGGGAGGTTAGTGAGTGCTATTTTGAATACGAACAAAAGAATAATTCTAAGGGCCGCCAGTTTTGCATAGGGTCCTATTCAGTTTTTGAATTTAGTGCAGTGTGGATGCAAAGTGATGTGTTCCTAGCGGTGATTTAGTCATAACATATTTGAGGGAATGTACGTTACTTAACCCACTGATTTATCGTATATCCCAAAGAGTGTACTTTCACACACGGATAATTGTCACTGTCGGTCCTTTGTAGTGCATAATGAATGGAAGTATCGGCAGACCAAGCATCACTGAGCAAGACAGGCAACGCTTCCAAAGAGACGAACTTGCTGACAAGGGCTTAACCAGTTAATTAAAATTGGTCAAATGGTTGATGTTCTTGTTAAAATTTTTGAAGCCCAGTAAACTAGCTGTGGTAGTGAAAAAAATATTCAACTTAAATATCAAAACTCTAGAGGTCTGAAAATAGTTTCATCATGAGAATCGTATGACAAAGCGACATTGACATTTTCTACTCGATCAGTAATGGGTATCTTTTACGTCTAGTCCCTGGTAAGAAAGTACGTGAATATATACCTCTTACTAAACCGAGTCCGAGGGCTGTACTGTAAGTTAAGGACGAGTTTTTTCCCCTTAGATTATGGTTCCAAGCTGAAAGCGCCGCTAATCACGCAACAGATTGACAATAAAGAACTTTAAATTTAGCAGTACCTGCAGGAGAGTTACGGCCGTTAAATTACCAATCACAGCTTCCGTACTAACTAGAGATATAACCAAATCGGTTATTGACCAAGCGTGAGGGCAAGATGGAGGATATTTACCTGAACTCAGCCATCTTGCGGCCGCCACTGGAAAAAAAAAAAAAAGAAAAAAAAAAAAAAGTTTGCTACTTTCTGCGGAATACAGCACCATTTTGCCCGCTCGGTATTAATCACAGCGCGAATTCTTTTCATCTTGCCGGCTCACGGAGCCAGCATCTGATAAAGGAGTTTTAGCAAGGACGAAGCCATGGCGGGACTGAGCCTTGTAAAAAACTGAACTGATATTATACATCTCGAATGTCGATTCATCTGTGTATCTGAAATTGAAGAGTGATCATCGCAGTAAATTTTTCAATTTAAGCAATTCAGGGAAAGAAGAAGCCTGAAAAAATCAGGGTTTCAACGGGATTGGACCCGTGACCTCCGCGATCCCGGTGCGAGCTCTACCAAACTGCGCTATGACGCCACACATTGGGAGCAGTGTCAATTTATTGAGTTCTATATCTCCGTGAGGAGTGCACCCAAACAGCGTTCAGTTCAAAAGAAGGATGACCAAAAATTAAGCTATTGCGCGTTCTCGTTCTCCACACTACATGGATTTTGCCGTCAGCTCACGTTGTGCTTGCAGAGGACGGCAAAGAATGTAAAAAGATGAATAAAGCACGTGTACAGCTTATTGTTTTGGCTCATTAAACTCTCGTTCGGTGGACGCTCTCGCGCCGTCGTCGTTCCGTCGTGGTTTGCTAAAAACGCCCCTATTATATTATATTTAATAAGTTGTCGAATTGGCGCATGCCAGGTCAAGGTATAATGGTCTCGTCTGAGTTTCCCGTAACAGTGGCGACCATAAATGAAATGGCAAACAGTCACAGCTGCTCCATCGCTCTCTACATTGCAATGTTCCTCCGTTAAACAAGGAATGCTTCTGACACGGACAAAATATAAAACGAAATGAAAAGGTCCCCTTGTTAAATCAACGCGTCAAGTTAAGCTTAAATTGTTAAAAAAAACTTTGCACTGTTCCCAGTCTATGAAACCTCGCAACACTGCTGAAATGCGACACGCTTTCAACCCACTTCACTTGGTAAATAAGTGTGTACATTTGGACGATATTTTTTATCATCTCAAACTCAGATCTCGAACTGCCAAGCAAAACGCAATTTTCAGTGTCAGATGTCGGGACGATAAAAATCCGGGCCCTACACGAATAGCATTTCTACTCACAGTGATTCCTAAACCAAACACCAACAGCCACTTGTTTACGGCAGGAGGAACAAGACGTGGAAGCACCAGAGAAGATCTGTAAGTAATTGGTAATAAGGAACCGAGTGAAGTTGATTCGGTCTGTAAATCATACGAGTATAACAAAATCACAAACCCACTCCCCACCCCTGCGTTCGTTCACTGGCTACTTTATTCCTGTGTGTAAAGTCAAAAGTGGGTGCTTTGCGGTACTTTTTAGGGTATGAGCAGAAAAAGGTGGTGGACATGGAGATGAAATAGCCCTTCTCACAATGGCGGCCGAAAATCCAAATAATGAAAAATTAGACTAAAATTAAACGACGTATATCCAGCACTAGAAAGAACCCTTTACATTAGTAAACTGCCAAGTTTCAGATTGCAGGTGTAACATCGCTGAGAAAATGTTGTAAACTGGGGGTAGGATTGTACACTATCAGCAATTAGTTTGACAGTGGCTAGAAACTAGTCTTACGGACAATGGCGACGTTGTATCGTTAGCTTGCCAAAGTTTGGAGGAAAAAATTTTGTTGAAAATGGATAATTGAATTCCTGAGAAGACTTAATGAGGACATTTACGGTTTCTAACTTTAAAAAACGTTGAAACTATTGAAAAAAAAAAAAGATGCACGCCCGTCTACAACTTCAATTTAGCTTAATTGTTTCAATCATTGGAATTTTTCGGCCGCCATTTTGGAGAAGGGTCTATTAATCTCATGCTGAACATTTTCTGCTCAATACCTAAAAGGTACAGCAAAGCACTCCACTTTTGACTTTACACACAGAAGAAGTAGCCAGTGAAGCGAAAGCAGTGGTGGGGAGTGGGGTTTGGGGATTTTGTTAATCACACCTCGTATGATTACAGACCGATGAACTCACTCGGTCCTATTACCATACTTACAGGACTTCTCTTGGGCGACAGAAGACGGATGAAGTGGCAGCACACAGCATCGAAGCAGAGGGAGCGGTAAATCTAACGTGTGCTGTTCGGTGGAGAGATTGTTTAGGAATCACGGTGAGTTAGAAATGCTAATCGTTGTACCCAAGATGTTTATCGTCCGACATCTGACACTGAAAAATTAGCGTCGTTTGCTTGGCAGTTAGAGATCTGAGTGTGAGATGATAAAAATATCGTCAAATGTAACACACTTATTTACCAAGTGAAATGGGGTTGAAAAGCGTGTCGCCATTTCAAGCAGTGTTGCGGAGGTTCATAGACTGGAAACAGTGGCAAAGGTTTTTTTAACAATTTAAGCTTAACTTGGACGCGTTGATGAACAAGGGGGACCTTTTTTCATTGCGTTTAGATTTAGTCTGTGTCAGGCGAGTCCTTGTTTTAAACGGAGGAACATGCCAAGGTAGAGAGAGAGCGATGGATACAGCTGTGATGTTTGCCATTTCATTATGGTCGCCACGGTTACGTAAAATCAGAACGAGAACATTATACCTTGACCTGAGCATGCGCCAAATTCGAACGTATGACATATAATTAGGGGGTTTTAGAAACCACGACGGGAACGACGCCGCGACGAGAGCGTCCACGAACGAGAGGTTAATGAGCAAAACAATAGCTGTACACGTGGTTATTAATCTTTGTACCATTCTCTTTGCCGTCCTCTGCAAAAGCAACAACGTGAGATGACCAAATTCCATGTAGTGTGGAGAACGAGAAACCGCAATAGCTAATTTTTGGGTATCCTCTTTTTGGAAACTGAACGCTGTTGGGTGCACTCCTCAACGGGAGATATGGAACGCAATTAAATTGACCTCGCTTACCAATTGTGTGGCTTTCATAGTTCAATTGTCGAGCATCGCACCGGTATCGCGGAGGGTCACGGGTTCGAATCCCGTGAAACCCTGATTTTTTCAGCTTCTTCTTCCCTGAATGCTTAAATTGGAAAATTTACTGCGAATGATCATCTCAATTTCAGAGACACAGCTGAATCGGTGGACATTCGAATGTATCGATAATTATCAGTTTCAGTTTTTTACAAGGCGTAAGTCCCTCCAGGCTGTTCGTCATTGCCTAAAAACTCCTTATTATTCAGAATTGATCGGCTCCGTGAGCCGGCAATATGAAAAGAATCTGCCGCTGTGATTGAATACCCGCGCGGGAAAATGGTTGCTGTTATCTGCCAGAAAGTAGCACTTTTTTCCAGTGCGGCCAAGATGGCTGGAGTTCAGTAAATATCCAGCCATCTTGCCCTCCCGCTTGGTTCAATAAACCAGAGTGTTATATCTCTAAGTTAGTACGGAAGCTGGATTGGTCAATTTAACGGGCCGTACTCTCCTGCATGGACTGCTAAAATTTAAAGTCTTTTTATTGTCAATTGTTGCGTGATTTAGCGCGCTTTGAGCTTGGACCAAAATCGGAAAGGGGACAACTCGTGTCCTAACTTACAGTACAGACATCGGACTCGGTTAGTAAGAGGTATAATATCACGACTACTTTCCCAGGGACTAGACGTTAAAAGATACCTATGATCGAGTAGAAAATGTAAATGTCGCTTGTCATACGATCTCATGATGAAAACTATTTTTCAGAACCTCTAGAGTTTTGAGAGATTAAGTTGAATTATTTTTCTCACTTACCACAGCAGTTTATGGGCTAAAAATTTAAACAAGAAATCAACCATTTGACCAATGTAATAACTGGTTAAGCCATGTCAAGCAAAGTTCGTCTCTTGGAAGCGTTGATGGCGTGCATCATGGGAAGGCTGGTATGCGATACTTTCCCATTCATTATGCGACTACAAAGGACCGACAGTGAGGTGACAATTATCCGTGTGGGGAAAGTAATCTTTGGAGGATATACGAAGTAAATCGTGGGTAGTGAGTAAACGTACATTCCCTCAAATATGTATGACTAATCACCTCTAGGAACACATCACTTGCATCCAAATGCGCTAATTCAAAACTGAATAGGACCTCTAAATGCAAAAAAATGGCGGCCCTTGAATTAGTCTTTTGTTCGTATTCAAAATTAGCCATCACTAACCTCCCGTTCGGGTAAATAAATTCTTTACAGTTTTTGTCTCAAAAAACGAGGTTAGTGAGGCCTATTTAAATACGAACAAAAGAATAATATAAATACGAACCCCCCAAAAAATAATATATTGATAATGCAAATAAGCCAACTTATTTGCCATCTTAGTGTGGACACGTCCCGAAAAAAACTGATCTCAATTGTTATCCCAAAGGACGCTGTGATTCGTCATCAATCATTAAAGTTGGGCAGACCATACCATATACCAGTTCACCCCCGCAAACTTTCACGCCAGACGTCCGACACTTGTAGAGTTGTGAAATTGGTCTCAAATAAGTTGAGACGAAAAACTTTAACCAATAGTCTTATGACAAGGGTTCATCCATTGGGGTTTTTTTTTAATGTTGAGTCTGTACTGGTTAGTTTATTCCATTTTGATATCTCATCAATAAAACGATTCCAGCTATGTGGAAAATTCAAGCTAGGATAAGATCTTTATGTGCATCAAACATGTGTAGCACGTTTAAACAATGGTTGATCTAAATTAGTATCCAACGTACAGTTTGCTTCGTCATTAATCGTCCACCGTTTGGCAAACCATGCACATTACTCGATCTTTCAAGCCTGACAAGTCCTGTTGGGACATCGGTTGCAACATATTTGAGACGGACAACTTCAACCAGAGTTCTTTTGACCAAAGCCTAATCCATGCCATTCTGTGTGACAAATTTCGGTCTATAAGTAATTATCGGACACAAGTTGATAAAACGATAGCAAAAAAATCAAGTTTTTCTTGAGGTGTTCACCCTGCAGATGCAAATGAGGGCTATTTCGGATTTTTTGGCCCAATTCTTCTCGTCCGCTTAGGGCAGGTCCCGGCCCAGTTCGAGGCGTCTCTGTTTTCACCTGCGTGAAACAAGCCAAGCTGAGAAACCTGCGGAAGCCTCAGCCCGGCGCATCCTACCCGAAGCAGTCCCTGTGTTCCCAAAATTTGCAGAGTACCGGTCCAGCATCATACTGTAATGCTCATTATCAGGAAACCTCTGTAATCTAGGTGGGCAATTGGACAATTTCGTCTTTAAAAATCGACTCGAGAGGTTATGATCAGTGTTTACTGTGCAAGTGCTTTCCAAAAAATGTATAGTGTTACCTTCTCTAGACCCAATACTACGCCTAATGCCTCTCTCCTCTCGAGATGTTGCTGTTCTTTAGTTTTTTTGTGTCTCTGTTAGTGCTTTGGAGGCAGAGCAGACAGGTTTCTAGTTTGCAAAAAGGAGCAGCACCTAGTCCCTTCTGGGAAAGCGTCACGTTTGAATGAAAAGACTCGCCGTTAGCAATTAAAGTATCTGGGAATTCCCGCTGATGGAATTTCTTGTTTGACCTGGTTGAAGGAGTTGATCATGTTTCAGGTCCTCACACATAGAACTATAATGGACCTTAAGCACATGGACGACGAGCCAGAGGACGACGACCGAAGTCAAATTTCCCCTTTACTGCGCTACTGCGCACTGCTCGACTCGGTCGGTCCACATGAAGTTTAGGACGCCAATTCTCGTCCCCAGAGGGCCGCGATCCTTTTGTCCGTCCGCTTACCGGGGATCGCCGACTCTGAGCCCGGTCCAATGAACATTCTGGTTTTGAATGGCCTTTGATAAACACAATAGATTGAGACCAGAAACCAATCACATTTGTCAGACTCCGCTCTGCGCATGCGGCAGAGTGCAGATGACGGGAAGTCCGTGAAATACGGACTTCCGGAGTTGGACTGGCCAGAGGTCGCGATCCCCGTAACTGAACCAAAGGATCGCGGCCTCTGGGGACGAGAATGTTCAGGACGCCAAAACGCCAAGTTTGCCGTCCTGAGCGAACGTGAGTATGTATTTATGTATTTACGTAGTGTTTGAAGCAGAAAATTTATTTCAAACTATTGAAATGAAAGTTGTTTATTTATTTAACTTCTAAGCTTTCCATTAACTAGATTTTACCGCGAGTTTGGTGTAGAAATCGTGGGTAATAACATTTGGGTTTGTCGATTTGTTCCTGTGGAATTTGCTTGTCAGCGAAAGGAGAAAATTAAACGAATTCAGAAATCGAAGAATGACTCTATATTTAATTTTCTTCTGGTTGCTATCAACATGTACGCTTTCGCTTATGTTTTTAGGATAGAATGTTATACCGTGAAGGTCGTTTTGGATTAAATCGGGCCGAAAATTCGGCATCATTCATCCAGTTCATCTCTTCGAGTGAAAACCTGTCATGTTCTTCGTATGAGAAATCGGGATTTTTTGGCATAATTTCCTCATGTAGGACTTAAAATTCGTTGTTATCGATAGTATCGTTCTCGTACCTCGAAAGAAACAGATCTTGAAGCTCCTGAAAGAGCCTCAAAGGAAGACACGACATAAGTTTTTGATAGTTTTAGATTGATGTTTCCAAGGATTGGAGTCTGTTTACATTGCCGGATTTCATACGTCGGGGGCTGGGTATGTGAATCGGTGTATTATGGGATTAACAACATAAAGACCCATATATTCAGAAAGAGCACAAACCGACCTTGACAAAATCTTTTACGTTTCGTGTTAATTGGGCCAATATTGAACAAGATACAGTCATTCAAAAAACTTTACATATTGGCCCCCCCCCCCCCCAGAAATGTATGGCTTTCCGGACATTGAGTGTCCGCAAAATGTATTGGATTTCCGACAAGCGGTCCGGAAAATCCATACAATTTGGTACTAAAGTTTTTACGTTTGTTGAATGGCTGTATCTTGTTCAATTAGTTGGCCGCAAATGTTACACGAAACTTAAGGGATTGTGTAAAGCTCGGTGTGCTCTTTCTGAATATATGGGTCTTGTGTTGTAAATCCCATCTAATACACCGATTGTACCCAGGGCCCCGGACGTATGAAATCCGGCAATGCCGTCGCAACGCCGTGGACGTACGTCCTCGACCCAGTCCTGCACAGCAGTTTTTACTCGTCGGTCGTCGTCTCATTTTCGTCGTCGGTGCTTAAGGGGTCCCTTATGTCCTTCGTGTGTGAGTACAAACGCAGGGGTGTTTTGGAAGCTAGCCATTAATCGCCCAGGGTTATCTTGTGAGGTAGTTTACGAGGCCTAAGAAGCTTTGAAGGTCTTTGCGGTTTTCAGGTGGGTTATCTTTTGGATTGCAGATATCTTACTGTCATCCGGTTTGATTCCATGTCCGGGCATTTAAACTACACTGTCTTTGTTGAATTGGTTCCTCTCTCTCTGGATCTGTATCATGGAGGTTTACCATAAAGTATTTGCATCGTGCTTCTTCCTCGGTAGCTCCGTATATGAATTGTGTCATCAGCAATCTGCCGGTGACTCCTTTTCAGGCCTTGTAGTAGTGAGTCTAAGTGTCAGTCTAGAACACATCTTGCCACACAACAAAGCCAAAGGGGAGCCAGGTGAAACGACACTTTACCGAACTGAGGCAGTTCAAAGTAATTCAGGTTAGGAACTCGGGCTCATCTAATGTGTACATGATCAGTAGCCTTTTCTTTGCATCAACTACACTTAAGAGGTGGGCACCACTAAGCTGTGTGACTACTTCATCAAATTGGTTTATTGTAGTAATGTCTAACTCTTTATTTCCTTTTTTAAGAGTGTGTTCCATTGATAGGAAATAATACTTAATTAGATATCTCTTGTTAATTTCGCGTTAGGTAAAGAACGGAGACAATTGGCTTTTGTGTTTTAGTGGATATTCATTAAATGGCCCCCCAACAACCGTGAAAGTCCTAGTGTAAACAGTATGCCAGCACCAGAAAAGAATGTTAAGGGCCCCCAAACATTTTATGGGCCCTTTTTTGAGAACTTCAAGTGATTTGCTCTCACTATCCATGTTAGAATAATGAGTATTTGAGCTGTTGACCAGTGCAGATATTCCACAATTTATTAAAAGGCTTTTCACAAACGCTATAAAATATGCAACTTACTTAAAGCGACTTGCTGTAACGGTCATCTATACCTATGCAAGATAGAAAAAATCGATTTTCTGAAAATTTGTCAGGAAGAAGGTTTTACTAACTTGTTTCAAAACAGTAACTTTGAGGTTGTTTGGATTTTTATTTTCTTCTCCAGACCGCCTTTTGTATTTTGCCCCTAAAAGAGCCAAACTCGGCCCTGAAATTGCACTTTTTGCGAAGGCTGGCAAGCCAAAATGCTGTGCGTGGCTGGAAAAGCTAACCCATATTATTAAAATATAATGTTTTAGTACTTATTTCGCGTTGTCAGATCCACATGTAATTTGAACCTGAATTTTTAACAAATTTTCAAAATTTACGCGACGGCGATGTCGCGTCACGTCCAAAGTTAGGTCAAATTCGTGGACCAAAAAGTCAATCTGGTACATGGATTTACCTCCCAAAACTATTTTTCTGGATAAAAGTATCACTTCATCTCACTTTTTATCGCAAATTTAGCTTGGGTAAATAAAACGCAAAAATTTGACAGCGTCTTGAAACCAGACACCTGAGCTAATCGCTTGACATTTTGACCTTTCACGCCGCGATTATTATCTCGAACGTTGACCCTGAAATGTTTGCCTGTGGGTCTCAATCCGGTTAAATAATTGTTTTAAGCCTCTAGATATCAGCTATAGCAATTTAAAGACAGTTTCTAGCTGCAAACGAACATGTTTAGCAAAGGCTAATTTTGAATAATTAAGCTTAAACATGTAGCGGTCAGCGAGCACAGAATGCACGCGACAAAAATGTCGGTTTATAAATCGTTATCGGGAAAAATCTGGAGGAAAACTAGAAGAATAAATAGTTTACTAAATACTTGGAGTTATTTCTTACCTTAATCTTGCCTACCGTGATAAGAAATGGTCACATTGCTGCGGCTTCATTGCTTGTTCGAAACAGTCTCGACGGTTGCCAGGCTACAAACAAAATCACGGACACAGGAATCCCAAGGTCGCGTGATAGCGGCGGCGTTGTTTATTTATTTTAATTGTTACTATTTGTTTGGTTGTCTGTTTGTTTTTTGTAATTGATGGTTTTGTTGCTTTTTCTTAATATATAAGTTTTATTGCATTTATATCATTGTGATTCTCATAGCCAATTATCTTTTCTGCTTACCCTATGTCAACGAGCATGCCTCAGAAAACAGGTGTGCCCTCCCTGTAACTCTGACCTGTCCTTGTTTTAGCGCCCTCTAGAGCGATTAATACTTTGTCGTAAAAAGCGTTATATCCTTTGGCCTTTCAAATTAATGTCGGATTTGTTTTTACTTGTAAATAACATTACGTAACTGGAGAATCCTGCATCTATTTAAAGTTAGAAATTGTAATTTAATGGCTTCATGTGGTTTTGCACATTTGTCGGGTAATCGTGTGGATCGAGTGCAGACAATCCGGTAAATGTCCAGTGTGTGTTTCGGGAAGCTGGTTAAAGAGTACTCAAGGCCACCTTCGAAATTTTTTGTTTTGAAGACGCTGGACCACACCTCGCAATAGGTGGCTGTGCATGCTGGCTTTGATACACCTGTCAACTGTCACGCATCATGCACTATTGTCACGCACTATGTATGAATGTCACGCAAAATCATGAAGCTGTCTGGAATGTCATAATGTATGCCAGAGTATGTAGCCGAAGACAAGTTCATCTGTCATAATCAGAAATGTTAGATCCCCAAAACTAGAGGACAAGGAAGAATGCTCTCCGCAGGAGAAAGCGGGACCTTGAAGAGAGGGCAGGTAATTGAAAAGCGTGTACATAATTAAACTTTTCTAGTCTTGTAAAATTTGGTAGATACCGAAGGTCATGATACAGTTGGTAGTTTTGTCTTTCACTTTCATCTTACAGGGTGTTTGATAACGACAAGTAGCATCTTCGGCTGACAATTTGTCCAGGACATCGTGAGTCTTTCGGTATCACATGGCGATCTAATAAAAGAAACTGTACTGCTCCGATTTCTGTGAAAGGAGAACGTGGTATTACACTCTCGCAGTCCAGACAGCTATTCCACTCCACTGGTGTGTTAGTTCCTGTGGCGTCGCGCAAGTTTATTAGAGGAAATTAAAAAAATAAATTATAACATAAACTAAAGCCCTAAGCCGCGCGCTTTGATTAGGCTAATTCAGCATCTACTATTTGCCCATGGGTGTATGCTGCTGACGTAATCAATAACTAAAGCAGAGCGCGCGCTTTGTGATGTAGCTCAATTTGTTGCGGACAACATTTTGACCGCTGTGATGACACTTATCGTTGTCGATAAGAGTACAGACGACGCTAAACCACATTCGATTTGTTTTTTACCACAATATCAAAGATAACGAAATTGTCTTGACAACTGAAAACACCGACTCGGACTTGAAAGTGCACGCGCTGCATTATGCAAATGAGCTGCTTGTACGCGTCAGACTTTCCTTTAAAAACTTTTACAAACTCGCTTAATATGCAGAAACAATACGAAAAAAATGTTTGGGAAACGAGTAATGACACGTACTCGTTGTCGGTAAGAGTACAGACCACGATAAACCACATTTCGATTTGTTTTTTACCACAATATCAACGTCAAAGAAAATGTTATTTTCAGAGCGCGAGCTGAAAAAGGCATTGCGTGACACATTGACGCGAGCAGAGTGGTATGGACTCTAAAAGACTTCTGTTGACTTCTGTCTTAATGTTATGTTATAAAACAAATGGTAAACGCCATAGAGTGTACTATTGAGTTATGGTGCACTTGGGAGGTTTGCTAAGCACTCAAGAAGCTAGAGTCGCACTCGGCTATCGCCTCGTGCGACTCTTACGCTTCTTTCGTTGCCTTAGCAACCTCCCGCAGCTGCCACCATAACTTCAATAGTAGACGCTACGGGCGTTTACCATTTGTTTAAATAATAAAATAAATAATAATAATAATAAATAATACTAATAATACTGAATACTAATTAATAATAAATAACTTTATTGAAATTTCACAATAAATACTTACAAGATTAAAAAAGGCTAACAAGAACAGAGTAGGGTATAGTGATAATAAAAGCTCGAAATTCTATAAAACTTACGAATTCCATTTTCCATAGATATTAAAATCTACAATCGAATAATAATAATAATAATACCGATAACAATAATCATGATAATGATACATCAAAATCAAAATCATAATCATACAATCATAATAATAATTAATAATGATAATGATGATGATGATCATAATTACAACTTAACTAATAATTATTTTTTTTAACAAATAAAGAAGCCTACGCCGTGTATACTACTGTGATAAAACCACGGACGGCATTTTGAGAACACGAGGGAAATGTAGAAAGCACGAAAGCTTGTCTCCGGTCAATAAACACGCAAAAAAAGAACTTGGCCAATATCCAGCCATCTTGACCTCACACTGGTCAATAACCCATACGTACTAAGTGGCAGTTTGCATGTAACAAACGGTGTATGAGCGGCCCAATTTAATTCTTCCAAAGTTTGCTCGTCCCTCATTTAACTTTATTTTCTCAATCAGCTTTTTTGGGCCCTGACAGAAAATTAGAATATTCTTAGATGAAAACAGTCAATTATTTTTTGGCATTTTAGTTCGCCAAACTTTTTCGGGTCGAAGCATAACGTAACTGGTCTAGATGCCGGTCTAGGATGGGTAAAATCTAGACCGCGGTTCATATCCATTTTTAGCCACTCAAGATTCCGTGAATTTGGTAGTTCCCAGTCCTTGTGAGACAAAGCCATATAATAATATCTGTTAATTAACATGCTGCATGCCAGATTGTACAAGGGTTGTTATTGTAAGTGTCGTGCTTGAGAGGTGGACAGGCTAAGGCTATGTACCCACAATTGCAAAAATGTCATAAACTTTTTTCACGAGCCCCATTATCAGCGCCAGCCCTTCTGAGGAGTGGTAGACCCCCGCGGCGCTCGTGCCCTCTAGAAGTTTCCAATTAAAACCTTAACAAGCCGAACCATAATTCCTCCAATAGAAACCTACTCGTCCTTTTCCTCGATGTAAGCACGTGTGAGGATCTTGTAACTAAATGAGTAGATAAGCTTAGAAGTTAAATAAATAAACATTCATTCAATAGTTTGAAATAAATTTTCTGCTGCAAACACTACGTAAATTAATAAATACATACTCACGTTCGACTCAGGGACGGCCAAACTTGACGTTTGGCGTCTGACCATTCTCGGTGCACCCAGAGGCCGCGCTCCCTTTGGTCAGTTACGGGGATCGCCGACCTCTGGCCAGGTCCCACTCCGGAAGAGTCCGCATTTCATTTTCACGGACTTCCCGTCACTCTGCGCAATGCTCAGAGCGCGAGTCTGACAAATGTGATTGGTTCTGGTCTCAATCTATGGTGTGGTACAAAGCCATTCCAAACCCAGAAGGTCCTTGGGACCGGGCTAGCCAGAGGTCCTGCGATCCCCGTAGCGGGACCAAAAGGATCGCGGCCTCTTAGGGGACGAGAATGGGTTCTAAAAACTCATGTGGAAGCACGAGTCGAGCGTGACGCAGTAGCGCAGTAAGGGGAAAATTTGACTTCTGGGTCGTCGTCCTCTGGCTCGTCGTCAGGGCTTAAGGTCCTTCATAGTCTATTTGGTGAGGACCTGAACACATGTATCACTCATTCAAACCAGGTTCAAACAAGAAATTACATCAGCGGGAATTCTAGATACTTAAATTCTAACGGCGAGTCTTTCTTCAACTGACGCTCCCAGAAGGACTAGGCTGTCTTTTGCCAACTAGAACTGTATGCTCTGCCTCCAAAGCACTAACAGACACAAATAAAGGAAACAGCCCAACATCGACGAGAGAGAGGCATTAGGCGTAGTTATGGGTCTAGAAGGTAAAAACTATTACATTTTTGGAAAGCACGCACAGTAAACCATGATTGCATAAACCTCTCGAGTCGATATTTTTAAGACGAAATTGTCCAATTGCCCACCTAGATTACAGAGGTTCCTGATAAGAGCATTAAAGTATGATGCTGGACCGTACCTGCAAATTTGGGAAACAGGGACTGCTTCGGGTAGATGCGCCGGGCGAGGCTTCCGCAGGTTCTCAGCTTGGCTTGCTCACCATGTGAAACAAGAACGCCTGAACTGGGCCTGGACTCCCAAGGGGACGAGAATAATTGGCCAAAAAATCGAATACCCTCATTTGCATCCTGAAGGGTGAAAACCTCAAGAAAAAACATGATTTTTGCTATCGTTTTATCAACTTGTGTCCGATAATTACATTTAGACGAAATTTCAAACATGCATGGATTGGCTTTGTCAAAAGAACTCTGGTTGAAGTTTCGTTCTCAAATTGTTGCAAACCGATGTCCCAACAGGACTTCAGGCTTGAAAGATCGAGTAATTTGCATGGTTTGCCAACGTTGGACGATTAATGACGAATCATGTACGTTTGATACTAATTTAGATCCAACCATTTGTTAACGTGCTCACATTTTGATGCAAATAAAGATCTTATCATACTTGAATTTTTTCCACATAGCTGGAATCGTTTTATTGAGATATCATAAATGGAATAAAACTAACAAGTACAGACTCACTTTAACATGGATGACCTGTCAAAGAACTATTGGTTAAAGTTTCGTCTCAATTATTGAGACCAATTTCACAACTCTACAGTGTCGGACTTCTGGCGTGAAAGTTTGCGGAACTGGTATGGTATGGTCTTGCCAAACTTTAATGATTGATGACGAATCACAGAGCCTTTGATAACAATTGAGATCAAGTTTTTTTCGGGACGTGTCCACACTAAGATGCAAATAAGGATCATTTGCATTATCATATATTATTTTTTGTTCGTATTTATATTATCTTTGGTTCGTATTTAAATTAGCCTCACTAACCTCGTTTTGAGACAAAAATTGTAAAGAATTTATATCCCGAACGAGGTTAGTGAGGCTATTTTGAATACGAACAAAAGAATAATTTAAAGGCCGCCATTTTTGCATAGGGTCTATTCAGTTTTGAATTAAGCAGTTTGGATGCAAAGTGATGTGTTCCTAGAGGCGATTAGTCATACATATTGAGGGAATGTACGTTACTCACCACGATTTACTCGTATATCCTCCAAGATGTACTTTCCCACACGGATAATTGTCAACTGTCGGTCCTTGTAGTCGCATAATGAATGGAAAGTATCGGCAGACCAGCCATCCACTGATCAAGCCAGCAACGCTTCCAAAGAGAACGAACTTGCTTGACAGGGCTTAACCAGGTAATTAAATTGTCAAATGGTGTGTCTTGTTTAAATTTTGAAGCCCATAAACTAGCTGTGGTAAGTGAAAAAAATAATTCAACTTATCTATCAAAACTCTAGAGGTTCTGAAAAAATAGTTTTCATCATGAGAATCAGTATGACAAGCGACATTTACATTTTCTACTCGATCATTAAGGGTATCTATTACGTCTAGTCCTGGGAAAGTATCGTGAATATACCTCTCTCTAACGAGTCCGAGGTCTGTACTGTAAAGTTAAGGACCGAGTTTTTCCCTTCGATTATGGTCCAAGCTCAAAGCGCCCCCCCCCCCGCTAAACACGCAACAGATTGACAATAAAAAGAACTTTAAATTTTAGCAGTCCATGCAGGAGAGTACGGCCCTTTAAATTGACCAAGCACAGCTTCCGTATAACTTAGAGATATAACAAATCTGGGTTATTGACCAAGCGTGAGGCAAGATGGCTGGATATTACTGAACTCCAGCCATCTTGGCCGCACTGGAAAAAAGTGCTACTTTCTGGCAGGATACAGCACCATTTGCGCCGCTCGGGTATTCAATCACAGCGCAGAATTCTTTCATCTTGCGGCTCACGGAGCAGCATCTGATAATAAGGAGTTTTAGCAATGACGACAGCCATGGCGGGGATACGCCTTGTAAAAATGAACTTGATATTATACATTCGAATGTCGATTCATCGTGTCTCTGAAATTGAAGAGTGAGTCATCGCAGTAAATTTCCAATTTAAGCAATTCAGGGAAAGAAGAAGCCTGAAAAAATCAGGGTTTCAACGGATTCGAACCCGTGACCTCCGCGATACGGTGCGATGCTCTACCAATTGAACTATGAAGCCACACATGGGGAGCGAGGTCAATTATTGAGTTCATATCTCCCGTGAGGAGTGCACCAACAGGCGTTCAGTTCAAAAAGAGGACCAAAAATTAGCTATTGCGGTTCTCGTTCTCCACACTACATGGAATTGGTCATCTCACGTTGTTGCTTTGCAGAGGACGGCAAAGAAATGTACAAAGATTAATAAAGCACGTGTACAGCTATTGTTTTGCTCATTAAACCTCTCGTTCGGTGACGCTCTCGTCGCCGTCGTCGTTCCCGTCGTGGTTTGCTAAAACCCCCTAATTATATGTCATACGTGCGAATTGGCGCATGCTCAGGTCAAGGTATAATGTCTCGTTCTGAGTTTACCGTAACAGTGGCGACCATAATGAAATGGCAAACAGTCACAGCTGTATCCATCGCTCTCTACATTGCATGTTCCTCCGTTTAAACAAGGACTGCTCTGACACGGACTAAAATCTAAACGAAATGAAAAAGGTCCCCTTGTTAAATCAACGCGTCAAGTTAAGCTTAAATTGTTAAAAAAAACCTTTGCCACTGTTTCCAGTCTATGAAACCTCGCAACACTGCTTGAAATTGCGACACGCTTTCAACCCATTCACTTGGTAAATAAGTGTGTTACATTTGGACGATATTTTTATCATCTCAAACTCAGATCTCTAACTGCCAAGCAAACGCTAATTTTTCAGTGTCAGATGTCGGACGATAAACATCTGGGTACACGATTAGCATTTCTACTCACCGTGATTCCTAAACAAACCAACCAACAGCCACTTGTTTACGGCAGGAGGAAAGACGTGAAGACCCAGAGAAGATCCTGTAAGTAATGGTAATAGGACCGAGTGAAGTTCAATTCGGTCTGTAATCATACGAGTGATAACAAAATCACAAACCCCACTCCCCACCCCTGCGTTCGCTTCACTGGCTACTTCTTCCTGTGTGTAAAGTCAAAAGTGGGTGCTTTTGCTGTACCTTTTAGGGTATTGAGCAGAAAAATGTTTGACATGAGATGAAATAGACCCTTCTCCAAAATGGCGGCCGAAAATCCAAATAATTGAAAATTAGCTAAAATTAAAGACGTATACCAGCACTAGAAAGAAACACCTTTACATTAGTAACCCTGCCAAGTTTCAGCATTTCAGGTGTAACATCAGCTGAGAAAATGTTTGTATAACTGGGGGTATGGATTGTACACTATCAGCCATTAGTTTGCAGTGGCTAGAACTAGTCTACGAAATGGCGACGTTTTATCGTTTTGCCAAAGTTTTGGAGGAAAATTTTGTTGAAAATGGATAATTGAATTCCTGAGAAGACTTAATGAAGGACATTTACGGTTTCTTAACTTTAAAAACGTTGAAACTATTGAAAAAAAAAATGATGCACGCCCGTATACAACTTAAATTTTAAATGCCAATTCAATCCCAGCGACATTTTAAAGGCACTAAGTTTTAAAATAATACGTCGAGAAATAATTGGAAACCATTTTTAAAGTAAATTTTAGTAAGAATTCTACTAAAACAATTAGGTTATTCGCTGTCAATTTCTATGAGGTGATAGTTGATTCGGCCTTCGGCCTTATCAACTATCACCTCATAGAAATTGAGAGCTCATCTTCTAATTGTTAAATAGAAACACGAGTGGAAGTTTGGGAGACCGAGATATGCTGTTTCGACAGACAGCTTTTTCGAGTTCTCCAAAACTTTCACGAGGAGAAAAAGGGAAACAAGTTCTTTACTTTGATCATCAACATGTAAATTGTCTTTGCTTGCGACATCATTACGTCAACAGCTCGTGCTAGTTCTTTCTCCTATCCAGTTTTAGTATAAATCTACTAGCGTTCTATCACGAATGCCGTTCTCTGACTGGTTCCGCTACTCACTAGCTATCTATTCTGTGATAGCTAGCGAATAGCGTAGCAGTGTGCCCTTGCTAACAAAATGACGGCCCTTTTTTCGCGTTTTCGAGTGTCTGCAAAGAGGATTTAGATAAAGTTTTGAACGACTAGTAGATTTACACTAAAACAATCAGAATATTCGCTCTCGATTTCTATGCGTGATAGTTGACTCGGGCTGCGCCCTCGTCACTGCGGTAAAAGAATACCTCTCCAGAGAAAATCAATGAAGAACTGCGAGTAAAATACATGCAAGTTGATTGGTGTACACTAATTTTCTAACACTGTGACTCGAATAAATAGTTAGACCTACAAATGTGGCTTTGTTCGTTTTCTTTCCTCTGTGAAATCAGGTGACGGCTATCAAATCAGACAGGTTATATATATGTTGTCTGCAATCAGTTTTGCACCACGGGACATAGTTGCACAACGGGAACGTTCGTAAATAAATCCCTGTAATTATTAGTATCAATAACTGACCTCCCCATTTATTGCCTTGGACGTCAGTATCCGTCACTTCTGGAGCTGGAAGCCGAGTGAATCGAGTTTCTGGTACAAATGGAACTTCAGTGATAAAATGCATTCCCGGCTTGTCCCGTATGCTCGCCCACTTAACAGGCAATATCACGTGCCACTGTCGGCCATACACGTCATCACTTTCCATGTACAGACGGTGGCGTTTGCTGACACCGTACAGACGTTTATTTTCAGGATCAAACGCCAGAATTGTAAATAAGGTTGGATCAAGGGCTTAGACGAAACAAAAACGCAATATATTAGTTATTCTGTTTATTATATCAGTAGACACGAGTGTTTTACTGGAAAATACATCACTCGTAAAATTCATACCAAACTACATCCGGGACTCGAGTGGTGTATTTTCCGTATCCTCACTAGTGAAGATATCAATGAAATCTTCGGAAATCTTCGGAAAGTTGTCGGAAATCTTCAAAAAATTGTCAAAATCGCCGTCATCAGTTGTCTATGTAATAAAAAAGACCATTACAGGTTAGCTCAAAGATATGAATTTTATGTTCTTGCTGCAGGAAATATCTATCTCACTCGTTCGCTGCTCTCAATCGTGAGATATTTTTCTTGCCACGAGAACATAAAATTGATATCTTCTCACCACCGTGTAATATCCTCAATATATTTCTCTTTTCAAGGAAGCAAGAATGACAACTAAAATTTCGGCCAGCGGTGACTGCCTTGAAGCCCTACGCACGGGAAGAAAATACCATTTTACAGATTTTTGCTCAGTGATCTGGCCTTTAAATGGCCGTGAGGCTGGAGGTGACCTTGTGCTCTCAAACTCATTAATAATTCATAAGTTTGATAGCCAATAAAAAACGGCTAAATTCGTCACGTGCATGAGTTTTGATACCCAATGAAAACCTAGATGAAAACCACACGTGTTTTGGATATCGTATCCAAACCACACGTTGCTTTCATCTGATTCCTCATTGGATATCAAGATTCACGAATCAAAACAAAAGAAATTGAGCATAAGAACAGAATTTTAAAAAATAGCATCCTTGGGAACTTGCATTTTAATAAAATAATTTTAACAATAAAACTCATGAAATTGGAAATTAAAACTGTTTTAAATACTCATAGCGTCCGATACTAAATACTGTTCCATAACCAGTTTTCGGTGGATATCTCTTTACCTACGTTTTGCTCCAATTCAATGACAAATTTTCTTTGCACCAATTCAGACTCAAGCATAACGATTTCCTTAATATGTAAGTCCAGCGCTTTGAAACCTAATGTAAATCAGGTAATATCTGAACGAACCTCCGAAGGAATGGATATATATTTTTCTTTACCCGAGTAATTCGCTATTCGTTAAGATAATTTACGAGTATTTGTTTTATACCTTGATGACGGGGAATACGACTGTCTCGACTTAATTCTCTTCTTCGTAAACCATTTTTGGCTCCTACACCGTGCCACTCCTTCCTCGCTTGTGGTTGGACGCTAATGAATCATGCATACAAAAGCGTTCTTTCGGAAAAGGGGAAATATTTAACACTGCATAATTTCTCATTGTTTTGTTTGCGAAGTCATGTAAATGCATAATTTCCTATTGTTTCATTTGAGAAGCCATATCAAAAACTCGTGCTTCGTGTTTCATCAGGGGTTCCAAACACCTCAAAACAATAAAAGCACTCGGCCTGCGGCCTCGTGCTTTCATTACTTTCTCGGTGTTTGGAACCCCTGATGAAACACTCGCACTCGTTTTTGATATGATACTCGAAACAGAACTCACTGCTTTTTTTGTTTAAATCAAGTTGTTCTAATGCTACGGTCTGTTTCAAAGCAAGGCACCCTCCAGCCTCGCTGCCATTCAAAGGCCAGGTCACTGAGCAGAAAACTATAAAATGAAGAAACTGAACATAGAAAGACTAACTGTGCGGTTGGGGCTTATTGTTGTACAGTTTTTTGGAAAATTTATAACAGATAACCCAAGCGGTATGGTCAGCCTTTCTAAGTTCAGTTTCTTCAAGCTAATTTGCATTTGCTGATCAGATCCTACCGGGTTCCAGTACTTTTGATATTCCGATGGCCCTTTCTAGAGATAAAACTGTCAAATGGTCTATTCTACCACTTAATTGGCGAAATCAAAGACCTGAATCAGAAAATCCTGTACTTTAGTTAAACGCACGCGTTGACCTTCCTACAGTTTGAATTTTTGGTCAGGTCATAAATAGGATAGGGAATATAACAGATTTTGGTCATAAATAGGGTATATATGGCGGTATGGGTTTTGGGAAGCGGGCCGCACACCGTTGCCCAATTTTTCTGGGAGTACCCCCGCCCCTCCCTCCCCGGGGCTGCACAAGTTAAGAGATCAGTTTTAGGGCTTTTAGTTGTAATCTTACCAAAGTGAGATTTTCCTTCATTTTGGATCCCCAAACATGTGCTTCTTGGAAACCTGTTAACATAAGAACAAAGATACACAATTGGATTAAAAAACTCGCACCATTTTTTTATCCAATCAGAAGGTAAACGAAGCCAATACCCTTTTTCACGGTTAGTTGTTCTTATGTACATTACAAAGTGATCCAACATCAAATGCGAGGCAGTTTCGGGCTAAAACTGCAAAACAGCCCGAAATTGCCTCACATACATGCTAGATTTTGTTAATGCTACTGTTCCGTAACAAAACGCACCAACTGCGGCGCAATGTTTATTTAACATGCGGGCTACTAAATAAAGACAATGAACAACTCAAGTTGGCGTTAA
This sequence comes from Platygyra sinensis, assembly GCA_019787425.1. Lineage (NCBI taxonomy): Eukaryota > Metazoa > Cnidaria > Anthozoa > Scleractinia > Merulinidae > Platygyra > Platygyra sinensis. The sequence continues at coordinate 32,930 of JAHPZR010001591.1, forward strand.
TAGAGGAGCACTGCCTTGCGTTAGGTTAGCCTGTGCGACTTCCGGCTATTGCGTGACAAAGGAACCTCACTTATCTCCCCAACACTTACCCTGGTTGCCAGAGGTTTTTTAAACCGCGCAGCCGGAGGCTGGGCGGTTTCTTGCTCTGCCTTCGGTTTTTTAGTTTTGTCGGTGAGCAGACCCAAACTCACACTCGGCCGATTGTTTTCACCGGATGATGTCATCATCAGCCAATTACAGGCCATTTCTCAGCTCTTTTCGTCATATCCCCCCTCAGGAGCATTTTGCCAAGTTAGCAAATTAACTATTCAGACAGAACATGGCCGTCTGTGAGGAATGTTTATTTGGTCAAAATTGGGCCAAACTCCGTTGGAGATGCACATCAGGACATTTGCAAGGATAAAGAATGTAACTTAGGACCAGTTGCTGGCTACTAAGGCTGAAATTATCCATAGTTAAGCGGTATTTTCGTTTTGCGTGCGAAACAGAAGATTTTGTAATCTGGAATTTTTGTTTCTGTTCACTTTCGAAGGGGATATTCAATGCGCTATAAAGGTATTACCTTGCATACGATCGGCGCGCGGGAAATTTGAATTGACCAATCAGGATTCAGCAGGCGGGAAAAACTTAACTGTCCTGACGTCAATGTAAGTTTACAGGAAAGGCATTGAAGCCAGGCAACTTTTGTCGCTGGAGATGGCACTAAATATTCACGAATAGGGATTTCAAAACCCTATCAGTTCTTAAATGTGAAAAATATGAAGTTGTTTGTGTCTCCAAGCTTCTAATTTGGCGCCAAATCTGAGTCGCCGGCGTCCGGCATGGCAACTCGCTCGTAGTTCGTCGAGTGTCGCCAGGTAGGGTGATAGTTGTCTTATTTTGAAAAAAATATCCTGTTTCTCGTCAAACTAAACCCGGAATTCTCGATCGAGTTAACTATTAGAAGAAGCCAAAGCAACTTTAGCATTGTCTCTATTTTTGTTACCTGCGAAGAAAAAGGCCATTATTGTGCCGTTTCGGTAGGACAGCTAAGTTTTGACTGCCGCTCGTACTGTGGGCTCAGCCGCCGTATGCAAGGTATGTCTGGCCATCGATCACGCTGACGGTGATAAATGTAAGATCGTGTTTACTTCGCTAGAAGCAATGATGGAATTTTCTGGGGAAAAAAGTTAAAACTTAGCCTTTACGCTCGTGAAAAACCCTTTTAACATATGTAAATTGGTAGTCGTTTGAAAGGTCAAGGTATTTTTTCCTCAGACAAACAAAATTCTCCGATTACAAGTAACGCTAGACCCGTCTCATGCAAAGAATGTTTCCATATCTGAAACCGCCCTCTCCCTATTCACGTACACTTGCATGAGACTTAGTTTCTGCTCAACAAATGTTGTCAAAGTGCAAGTCTCTTCAATTTTAAAGGAAAAAATTGTCGTTGTCACGAGGTGGATTTGAACCCGGGGCGCTAGCACGGCAGTCTTCCAACCTAAACAATAGACCACCGAGGAAACGCTACCGATAGATGGTTTAATTTAAGTACCCTATCGGAAACCCCAACGCTATAAAGAAGCTAACCATTAACCCCTTGCATTAACCCTAACCCTAATCAGTATTTTCAGGGCTTAGGCCTATAATCTGTATTTAATTTGTGTACGCATCACAAGGTATCCAAGGGCGGTTTGAGATATGGGAACAAGTCCTAACCATCTTTTAAATTGTTTCCGGGTAATGTTTTCTCTCAAAACGTTGTTGCTAAATGTTACGTAATGTTTTTGTGAGCGCAAAAGAGTTAAAAAAGCGCGGTTTTAATTTTTTTTAAAATTCTTGTTTCTCGTGGGGTCGACAGAATTGAGCGGCAAAGCCGCGCTCCTCGCTGCTGGCGAGCGAGAAGACCTCTGGCATCCAGGGTACCTAACACTACGGGCAGAATGCAAAACAGCACGTGCCGGATCGGACAAGAGTATCGGTTAGCAGGCGATATTCAAAGGCAACAAGGTCAATAAGTTTGGGGGAAGTCGCTGCGCAGACTTAACAAAACACTCAGGAGTGACCCTTGTTTTAATAATAGATTGCAATAACACGACCAACCCCGTCCCCAAAGGGAGGGAGGGAGGAAAAACATTTACGATAGTTTACAACAAGTACTAACTGTGTGCTGTACAACAGAACACCAAAGTGAACTCTGAACGGTTTGTGATTTGTGTTTGTGATTACGTGGGGTTTATTTGGAAAAAGAGAATATGCTTTTGAAGATGTTTACATGAAAACTTACACGTCATCTTCACTGTATTCTCCAAAACACAGAAACACAATCGGCTCATTGCCGTCATGTGCACAGAGAAAGCCACTCTTTACTACTGCTGGGGTTTCTGAGAGATAAAAAGAAAAGCTAAAGCATTGTTCATTATGTCAATTCCATCAGATTAGGCAAAATCTTACGCCCTCTTTCTTTCTGGAAAAAAGCTCCTGCTCCTGCGCAGCACATTTATACATATGGCTGATACAAGGAGGTACCTATCTCTTCCCCCACCCCTCTTTTTTCCCTCTTCTCACTCTCTGGTTTAACACATTTTAGCAGTTTCTGGTTGATTATTGTGTTATTCCATAAAATGTCTGTACTTTAAGCTCCTTAACTATTTTCTATCCAGTGTTTTCGCGGGAAAAAAGTTAAAACCCCAGCGCTCATCAAAAATCCTTATTTTTTTTACTGGAAATTCATATCAGAACAGATATAATTTTATATTCGTTTGAAAGGTCATTGAAATGACCTTTTCTGGGTATTTTCGTCAGGGTAAATAAAAATCTCGGATTACAAAATCATGCTGAACCCACGCGTTTCAAAAAATCTCTTTTAAAAAATCACTTCAAAGCGATATAAAGGCGGTTTTTGGTTGGAACGCTATTGTTCCTCCGGAATTTCTAATTCACCTCCACACACCTCCCCTCAAAAATTTTGGCTTTTAAGACAACCGCTCCCTCTGAATCAACAATGATCTTTTATCGGGATAAATGTTCTCAACTATTTTTACGTATTTCCGGTAATATGCTACATAAAAACACGTCCCAATGTAAAATTCCCATTGTACCTCAAGAAGGCTGGTTTGGCCAGCCGAAATATAGTACACCTTCAAAAATCATTCTACGTTTGGTCGGTTTCTGCCTTCATATTCTTCATTAATTTGTGAAGCCAATTAGATCACTACATTGATCCAACGTATACCAGCAGGATCATCGTTCCGGTTGCTGCTTAAACATTTTATAGTCGAAAACTGGACATTAACTCAAATCTTATTGCAGGATTTAGTAAGTATTGCTTACCTTCTTCTTTTCTGGCTTGCCATACACCTCCAA